>APFE030995370.1:33717-56995 GCA_000404065.3 Pinus taeda | reverse complement strand
AGTAGACTTCCGATCATCAGGGTCACCAGCCCAATCGGAATTAGTGAAACCAACCAATAGAGGAGATGCTTCGGCACTATAATGAATTCCAAACTGAATTGTACCTCAAACATAACGAAGTATTCTTTTAGCTACTTTCCAATGACTTTCACGTGGTTTTTGAATAAACCGAGCAACAAGGACAACAACAAAGGAAAGGTCGGGACGTGTATGGGTTAGATACAAAATTTTTCCTACAAGTTGACAGTATAAGGTAGCATCAACTTTAGGGGAAGTACAAGTGACTGAGAGTTTGACTCCAGACTGAAAGGGAGAAGGAGTTGGCTTGCATTCTTCCATTTGAAAATGGCGTAGAAGATCACAAGCATACTTGTATTGGGAAAGGGAAATACCTTCCTTGGATTGCAAGACTTGAAGACCGAGAAAATAATGCAAGTGTACTAAGTCTATCATTTCAAACTTCTTTTTAAGGCAGGACTTCACATGGATGATAAGGTTAGGACCACTACCAGTGAGGATAAGATCATCAACATAAAGAACAACAATGATAAGAGACTTGTCCACTTTCTTGGTGTAGACAGTATTGTCAAAATGACACCTAGAAAAGCCAGATTCTAAAAGAAAGCTATCCATTTTTGCGTAGCAAGCCCAAGGAGCTTGCTTGAGACCATAAAGGGATTTCTTAAGCCAACATACAAGACTGGAGTCTGTTTGTATAAAGCCAATAGGTTGTTCCATATAGATTTCTTCATGCAAGTCCCCATGCAAGAAGGTGGATTTAGCATACATCTGATGGACTTCCCATTTGAAAGAGGAAGCAAGGGAAAGAACAAGGCGGACAAAGTTCATTTTGGCAACAAGGGAGAAGGTTTCAGTATAGTCAATGCCTTCAACTTGCGAAAAACCCTTAGCAACAAGACGAGATTTATGTTTATCAACGTTCCCATCTGGTCCATACTTGGTTCTGTAAACCCATTTGCATCTAACAAGTTTTTGTCCCTTTGGTAGAGGAATAATATCCCATGTATCATTTGCTAATAATGACCGATATTCTTCATGCATAGTTGCATCCCAATCTGGATGGCCTAAAGCTTCTGCAAAGGTGTTAGGATCATAATTCGCTAAGGCTTGAGCCAGTAAAGAAGAGGCTCTATCGAACTGAGAACATGTATGTCGCTGATCTGTAGGATCACTGGCAAGATCACTTGCTGCATCCCGAGTAGCATAGACCGATTTCGGAAGTGGAGGAGCTGAAGGAGGATCCTGAGAAGGTGGGGGAGGATTGTCATTCTCGCTTTCATCATCAGAAGAAGAAATATGTTCAAAAGTAGAAGAGACAGAGAGAGGTCGCACATTCGCCTAACTAGGCTCGTAGGCCAATATATTTTCATCAAACTTTACTCTAATGATAACATTTTTGGACTTAAATGGAATAAGTCTATAAACTTTGACATCTTCAGAATATCCAACAAAAATACATTTTTCACTCTTAGGTTCTAAAGCTTTATGTTTCTCATCTCGAATATGGGCCCATGCTTCACTTCCAAAAACATG
The DNA here is from genome assembly GCA_000404065.3 of Pinus taeda. NCBI lineage: Eukaryota > Viridiplantae > Streptophyta > Pinopsida > Pinales > Pinaceae > Pinus > Pinus taeda. The sequence goes on along the minus strand of APFE030995370.1, from coordinate 55,441 downwards.
AAAGTGACTCACATCTGGTTTAGTTGAGCTCCACGCTTCTTCTAGAGTGATATTCTTTAAAACCTTAGTAGGAGTGTGATTTATTACGTAATTTGCACAGTTAATTGCTTCTGCCCAATAATTAAGACTATGTCCTTTAGATTGAAGCATACAATTAGCCATTTCCTTTAAGGTCCGATTCTTCCTTAAAGCTACACCATTTTGTTGTGGAGTATATGGAACAATATGTTGCATTTGAATTCCATTCTCAGTGCAAAAGTTTATGAAGTTGTTTTTAACATATTCTCTGCCATTATCAGATCTTAGCTTAAGAATTTGATGTCGAAATTGATTTTCAACAAAGGCCTTAAAGGCCAAGAACATGTTAAATAATTCACTCTTGAGTTTTAAGAAGTATACCCAAGTGCGTCTCGAGAAATCATCAATTAAAATTAAGAAATACTTGTAGTCAAAGAAGGAAACAACTGGAAGTGGACAACATAAATCACTATGCACAAGCTGTAAAGGGGCTGAGGCATGCCAAGAGGCATGTTTTTCAAAATATTCCTGATGATGTTTTCCGAGTACACATTTGGAACAAACACCATCTCTGCAAGATACCATTGGAAGGCCTGTCACCATATTTTCTTTACATAGATTCTGAAGGTAGCAATAGTTTAAGTGACCAATTTGCTCATCCCAAAGTTTTCTCACTTCATCATTATGAGCAACAAATACCGAGGGAAGATTTGATGACCCAAAGTTGTGAAACTTATACAACCTTGTAGAATCATCAACAATGCCAGTAGCTAAAATATGTCTAGGATCTCTTAGGTCCTTAATTACAACATCGTGAGGTGAAAATTTAATGATTTTACCTTCACCTGAATGAGTTATCTGATATACAGATAAAAGGTTACACGATAAGGTTGGAACACATAATACATCATTAAATTGACCATTGTCTAGATGAACAGTTCCAGTCCCTACAACACTAAGAGATCTATCATCAGCAACATATATATTTTTGGTGTTACAATCATTTAGAGAAGAAAACATGGCTTTGTTTTTGGCCATGTGATAAGAAGCTCCCGAATCAATGAGCCACTCATGAGAATGACAGGAAGAAGATACATTTAGTTCATAGCCAGATCGAGATGCTTGACAACCACATGCAGAAAGTGTCATTCCTGAAGATGAAGTTGAAGTTGAAGAGTGCTCCAAATGGATGTTATGCTTCTTCATTGCTGCTTCCAAGGCTTCCATCTTCTTAAAGCATTTGGATTGTAAGTGGCCATCTCGATTACAAAAGTGGCAATGTCTATCAATCTTCTTCCCTTTGTTTTTATTTTCCTTATCATTCTGGTGAAATGACTTTTCATTTTGAGGCTGAAATTGCTTAGGACCCTTGTTTGCTTTAGGACCATTCCTTTTAGGATATGAATTCCTAGGATTCTTTGGATTTGGTTGCTGCTGGGTGGTTAACACTTTCTTATAAGAGTTTACAAGATTAAGAAGACCAAGGTGTAAGAGTTTTTCTTGCTCTCTTATCAAAGAATCACAAAAAGAATCAAAGGAAGGGGACTTGTAGGTTTGTCCTTGAGAAATGAAGGCTTTTCTTGTAGAATGGAAGGTGGAAACAAACACAGAGTAGGTTGGTCCCAACTTAGTAAGAATGGAATAGATAAGGTTACCATCTTCTTTCTTAACCTTAACACCTTCCAAGAGAAGTCTAAGGGTCTTGAACTTGGACAAAAAATCTTCAATGCAAGAAAAATTATTGGGGTTCAATGTAAGCAACTCATTTTCAAGTTGATGGGCTCTCAGTTCATTTCTGACTCCAAAAAAATTAGTAATCTGCTTCATTGCTTCATCAGGAGTATCAAGTTCTGCAATATGGAATCTAAGATCTTGAGAAATAGACATCCCTAACAACCCACATGCTTGATCTTGCCTATTTTCCCATTTAGCTACCTTATCTTCATCTTTTGGTTTGGTTTCTTGGCCTGATGCTATTCTGCAAAGACCTTTACTTCTAAGTAAATCCACAATGTAGGACCACCATTGGAAGTAGTTGGTGCTGTCAAAAATAACTTGGCATGGAATTTCCATTTTTATAGAAACTAAAGCTATATATGCTGAAGCTAAGTGTTCCAATGGAAAGATCTCAAAAAATTAGGCTGGTTCAAAAAAAAAGGCTCTGAAAATGGCCTCCAGATGAAGAAGTTATGGCTTTTTGAAAAAAAGTTGAGGAAGGTGCTCACGGAGTGCAGGAATGTGCGAAAATAAAAAAAAAATGCCCCCTTTCCAACAAAAAGGAGACTTGAACTCAAGGCGTCTACTCTCATAAATTAGCTTTGAACCAAGTGAGCTAGACTAAATGTTTGAGAGAGAGAGAGGGGGGGGTGGGCTCTTTGGCTTTTTTGGTCACTAAAGCTTTGCGTTGCGTGCTTGCTTGAGAAAGATCTTTTTCCCTACAAAACAAAAAACACAAAACCCAGCACAGACATACAAAAAAAACAAACCCTTGTGGCTTGAAGTTAGCTTTACCCAGAAACTAAATATTTTCCTCAATGTTTCTGATTTTCCGAGATCACACTACGGCGCAGCAGAAAAGAGCATACGCATGAGAAAAATCCTTCTTCTCTGTTTCTGATTTGCCCAGATCGCACAGAGTCATAGAGCAAAGAGCATATGTGGAAAAGAAAGGTATATATCCGGTAAAAAAAATAAACTAAATAAACTGAAATAATAAACAGAGAGAAAATAACTAGAAACTGGAAATAAACACTGTATACCTCCAGATCTTAAAAATGACGTAGCTAGGGCTACCAGAAACCTTTTCACGTGAAACGAAAGGGGTTCCTCACTGGAACATATGCTCTTAATACAACAGAGTAGTACTCTCGGCCCGAAAGCAGTCAGAAACAACAGATCTAGGAAACGACAGTCGGATGCAGTTCTACCGGCTTTAGATTTGGATCACCAATAGACGCGACCCTCAAATAGCTCTAATACCATGTAGGAATTTTTAGGGTAAGTTCCTCAGACATAACACCAAAAGACACCACTCACAGATAGATCATAGATCAATACACCAATATTTTTGACGTGGTTAAAACCGTCAAAGAGGGAAACTGTCCCCGGCTTGAGCCAAGGTGGCCACTTCAGGAAATTTTTTAATAAAAGAATGAAAATTTACATAAGCTTCTCTCATGAACAGTTAACCTACAAATGACCCTCCAATATCTTTAAATAGAGATCATGGACCAATCAGGTGTTAAGCCCCGGATCAAGTGTCAGTAATACCGAGGAGAGAATGAACCGTCGGACCACTACATATCGTGACCATCGGATTGTAAGTTACAAAAGTACATAGTAAGGAAACACACTTTACCTAACTCTATACTAGACCAAGTTATACTTAATTATTTCCTATGTGTCAGAATCATAGAAAATTTTAGGGGCGAATGTTCGCCCTTTGGCGAAATTAATGGGTTTTAAATTTTTAGTGGGCGAATATTTTGTGTCATAGTACATTTTTACAAATCACCTCAAATAGCCCACCTTTTATTAAGGGAGAGGGTAAAAAAAAGTAAATTTAGCCCTTGAAATTAGGAGTTAGAACCTTCCATTCGCCAATTTTCAAGAATAGGTTTTATTTAAGTGAATCCTATGGGCCAAATACCATATTTATAAAAGAGGTATGGTGAATTAATAAAAATATAAATAAATGAAAAGTATGGTAAATAAATAAAACAATTTTTATATTTACTCCATAAGTCACCTTATATACATGCAAGGGTGTAAACAAATAAAAATATAAGTAAAGTGGAGATATGGTAAAAAATAAAACGCCCTCAAGAAAGAGGTTTTATTTAAGTTAATCATATGGGCCAAATACCATATTTACAAAAGAGGTATGGTAAATTAATAAAAATACAAATAAATGAGAGGTATAGTAAACAAATAAAACATTTTTTTATATTTACTCCATAAGTCACCTTATATTTACGAACACTCAAAAATGCATTATATTTAGGTAAAACCTATGGGAAAAATAATATGGGACAAGTACCATGGACTAGATTGTTATTAATACCATGCAAAAAAAACATTATTAACCTTAATATTAGTATTAATAAAAATAAAAATGGCACATGGTATTGACCCATGGTATTGACCTAGAATGTAGCCTATTTAAATGGGGGAATTAAACTAGAATAGATCCATCTTTACTCTGGATCTACTAACCCCTGAGAGGTATCAAATATCGTGACTAGCATAGAGTGAAAAAATATTTGATCCCTCTCAGGGCTGGATCAAGAGTAAAAATGAATGTTCTAATTTAATGTATGTTAAAAAATTTAGCTTGGTTAAAATAAAAATCAACTATTAATTTTATTAATTTTTATAAATCACTAATAGTAATTTTTAAGTTCCCAAGATCTTACAAGATTTTATAATTGAGTAAAATATTCACCATGACTAGTGAGAGATTTGCCAAAAAATTAGATATACATATTATATTATTGATAAAACCGCCTTCCATTTTTCCTATATACCATGAAGATTCGCCCATTTATTATACTTATAAATTTAGGGGGTGTTCTTAAAATTTTCCCTGATAAAGATGGTCCAAAAGATGAAAAAAATGAACCCCAAACAAAAAGGACCAAGAAAGTGTGCAAGTCTAAATGCCACTACTTTTCATTTTGTGTAATAAAAAATTGTGTGCATCTTGTTACTTATGCCACAATTCATGAAGAGTCAAACAGTTTAAACTTGGCTCATTCATCTTTCAATTTCATGTTGTAGAGATAGAGAATAAATATCTGACCAAACAGTGTAATCTTGGTAGATAAGTAGATAAGTAGATTAAATAAAAAGGAGCTCAATAGTTTAATATGAGCCCTTGGATGTAATAAGTGTAGATTTAGATAGAAATCATTATGTAAAAGAAAAAGAAGTTGAAGAGCGTTTTCCAGTTTAAGTGCACCCTAATAAAGAAGAAAAAATGCTAGGTTAAAGTAGGTAGGGTAGGTAGATGATGCTGCAGAATTATGTATAATGAATAATGTCTCTAAATGTGTTAATCCTTCATTTTTCATCATAAGGCAAAGACAGACACTACATTGAAGACATCACAAGCAAAGCAAAGTCACAATGATTAACTCATTTTCTCATTTTCCCTAATTATTCACTAATTTCCCCTAAGGACTAAGGTATTTGCTAAATTGGAGGGGCTCAGAGCATTTCTCTGACTTTTGGAGGGACCGAACCCTCGACCCAATAATTTCAAAAGCATAAGTACTTCAAGCCATCACTCATTCACTCTCATAAGTCTTTTCCTAAGTTAAATCCCATTTTACTTAAGAAAAATTCACAATATTACATAAAACCCCTGTGTTTTCCACTTAAGCCTAAGTTAAATGTTCACTCTGATGTTTTACTTAGTGATTTTTATCACATTGTTTCATATTAATTTCTAACTTGTATTATATAATTCCCGAAAAAGTTCACCCTTTCCCATATTATTAAAATATATATAGAAATTCCCAAAATGTTAAATATCCCGACCCCGGTTAAATATAACCATAATCAATGTTAAAATCAGATTAATGGGTTAATCATTGACTCATTAAGAAACTGATCCCCCGCTACATTATCAAGGAATCAATTAACCCTCAAGGTTAATTAAGAACCTACCCAACCTATCACAATCACCCCGATATGATTAATTAACTTTTAATTATATTGGGCCTGCCACAGTTAAAGCTCCGCCGTATCACTCGCCCGTTGCCCGTTCGATCACGCTCCCCACATCCGACAACCATTATTAATATCACACACCCTGGTGACCATGCGTTAATGTGCGATCACCAAGTGGTTTTCATCCCGTACCTTTACCACACGTCATACAATCAACGGGATCGCTGGCTCCCGGCTGAATACTGCCCGATCCCAAAAGCGGTGCGACACCCTACCACTTACCTCCCTTCACATACGACAAACTGTCATGTCTTGCCTATGTCATCCACCCAATAAAAAAAACCCCTGCCAACCTAGATTTTGTGAATAAAACCAATGAAATGTCATTTTCAATGTTTTATACGGTAAATTATGTTACCATGCAAAGCGACGTCCCAGTCAACTGCTAAAGCTTTCCAATCACCACCTGGTTAGAAAATTTGCAGAAACGCACTCCGGAACCTGTTATTCAACCTGCCATTATACTATTCAATTCCCCATTACATGTATTTATCCAATTTCCACCGAAACCTTGCAAGTTTTGGTTTTACACTGAAAATTCCACAAGAAAGAGCTAAATTCAGTACAAGTCCAAACTTTCTTTCAGTATATTTGTTCCCAAAACCTGTTGTTTTGTCTATTCTCCACAGAAAACCCCAATTCCATTTTTGAATCCATAAGAACCAAAAATGGAAACCCCTATAGCTCTTAATGTCGCACCCATGAACGCTCCTCACAAAAATTTAGATTATCTGCCTCTAGCCGATAAAGATTTTCAGATAAAATACTTATCCAGTGATAAAAACCACCTTAATGTCTTTTCCCAAGCCAAAGATAATTATCTGAATGGGTCTGATATATTAAGACTGTGGGAATCTAACCTTACCATGTATTTTCTCCCCTCAGTCCATGTTTTCCCAGACATAATTCATCAATGCTGCACCAATTATGACCCTAATCATAGAGCAGTTATGCCCCTAAGTCAAACAATAATTTTCCCCATAACTGCTAAATCCATCAATGAAATGTTGCAATTCCACTCCAATCAGCCTCTCACTCCTATTTCCATGGGATATTTACTTGAAAAATCATCTCAATTGTCCCAATCAGAACTAAATCACATCTCTCAAACTTTCATGTTACCAAAACACCAGCCCAAGGGTCCACCTCCTTATCTGCAAACTTTTTTCACAAAAACTGGAAGACTCATTGTTGATATGATATCTCTAATTATGGGATTTAACACTAGTGAGTTTTTTGATGAGGTAACCCTAGTGTTGTTGTCAATTTTTACTCTTGGACAGTCTCCTGTTGTCAAATATGACTATGCCTCCTATATTTCCAATAAAATTGATGACCAATTCCTGAGACTGGACAATGAAGGAGTCTTCAAATACACCACTTTCATCTATCATCTCATGTTGTATTATCAGTAAGACATCTTCCCTTTCCATGTCAATAAACTTGACACCAAAGGAAGTCCAAGGTCTGTCATCTTTTGAAGTCCCATCTTTCATAATTCCATTGAGTCCCCTTACACCTACAATGAGTTCATTGACCTGTTTGTCTATCTAGCAACCACTTTATTGACAGGAGTTTCCCCTCCTAGGATCAATGGTGATATGAAGAAAATCCTCCAGCTCTCCAAGTAGTACAGGATAGGTGACTGGTACCTATATAAGAACCATACAGAAATCAAGATGTATGGGTGTGAACTCTTCCCTTTTAAGCTATCAAAGTATGTTCAAATGAGACTCTTTGCATTGGAATATTTCAAGAAAATGATAAATGCAGACCTACTCCATTTTTGTAATGCCAAGAAGAAAGCTCAGCTTAGAATCAAAAACTAGCTAGGCCCTTTTGTCTGCAACACTAGGGAAGCATGGAAAGAAGTAGAAATTTTTTTAGAAGAGCATCTTAAGTTACAAAAGAGTTTTGGGTGGATACCATATGACCCTAACAACTTTATATGTGATAGAAGAACGAAGAACAAATTGTCACCATACATTCACCATAGGATTCAAGAGATTGAACAATTTGCAAACATGGATGAATGGAGGGAAGGGACCCTAATAGAAAATGATTGTGAACAGGTCAATTTTGAGAAAGTTATGAGAGATATTGAGAAAACACTTGACTTGGATTCTTTTGGGCAGGTACAAAGATTAGGAATTGGTGCATCTACTGCTGGAACCTCTTAGCAACCTCCACAGGAAACCAACACACCAGCTACAGAGTCATCCAAAGGTAAAGAATTAGAAACCAGCATTCAAGTCACAGAACAATCTACAATGTCTAATCAACCTGCAACTTCCAAAGAATAGGTCCAAATGCTAACTCCTCCAACTCAGGGTAATGTAGAAGAAACTCCAAACTTACAGACTCCTCTGAATGAGGAGAGGAATAAAAAGAGGGACAGGGAAACTACTACCTCTACCAGTGAACCTTCAGGACAACCCGTAACAAAAAGACAAAGAGTAAATCCCCTTTCAGAGGAGGAATTTGTTGAAGAGACTACAGATAGTCAGCGAGAAGAAAGGGTAGTTAGCCAACAAACTTTTCCATTGGGAGGAACATCCACTAGCTCACAGAGATATGAGCTAGAAAGGCAGCAAAGTGCAGAGGCATCATCCCTTAGACCACCAATGAAAGATGCCATAGATATCAAGAAATCATTTACAGAAATAAAAGCCAGGAATGATCCATTGAGACTCCAAATTTACAATCAATATTTGAAAATGGTCCCCACAAATCAACATAGATTAATGTCATCCTATGAAATTAAAGAGGGAAAAATGATAATGAGCTACTTCAAGCCTAAAGTGCAATAACCTCAGTCAGCAAAAAATTATATTAGAAAAAATTTGGAGGTCGTGGAAAAGGATATTCATCTTATGGATCATATTGAATTGCACAAGCAAACTAGAGAAATGGTATATTCAACCTTGACTAGTAACGCAATGATGGCCTATAGGTTACAAAATTCTTTGGATAATACAACAGCCTAGCTACACATAGAGAAAGCCTCCTCCCAAGCTAAAGATAACAGAATAAAGTCTTTAGAAGAAATCATTATTGAGTTGGGACATGATCCCAAAGATGTGAAATGTGTAGAAGCATTAATAAAAAAGAAAGATGAAGATATTGTTGCCTTGAGGAAGCAGCTAAAGCTGCCTCCTTCAAGGCATCCACAGACTAATGAGATTGTAAAGCTGAAATCTGAAGAAGAGTTGATGGATTTACTTTTAAAACTTAATGAGAGACTAAATGAGACTGAACAAGAACTAGAAAAAGCACTGAAGGACAAGCAGGGAGAATCGACCTCCCAGCCTCCTAATGTAATACTAATAGTCTCAATAGCAGTACCTTCTACACTTTGGACAACATTAGCACTAAATATTCCACCAGTCACAGGAGAGGTGGTCACAGGGATAGGAACAACAACAACAACAGGGATAACATAGGGCAACTGTGCCAAATTAAGCACAGAGGAACTAATAGAGTCAATGGAGGACATGACATTACAAGTTTCAGAGCTAAAGCAGGTAAAAGAACAGTTTTGCTAAACTAGAACGAAGATATGATCTCTCAAAGATAAATGTTGTAGAAAAAATAAGAGAGATTAAAACATTAGAGAATAAAGTGAAAACATTAGAGAAAGATCTCACTTTTGACAAGCCTCTGGCAGAAATCAAGAAAATTCTTTGGGCCAACATCACTCAATCCATAAATGATGTTTGGCCATCCATCCAAGTAATTTTTGAGCAGATTGATCTAGTGAAGATAGCCCAGGAAGAAATTCAAAGGAAAAAAGCACAATTAGGACAAATGCCTGATGAAGCCAATAGGCTCATACATTTTTTGAATACCAGGAATAAGGAACAGCTGGAAGAATTTGGCATCACATATAGAACAGAAACCATTTTGGAAATCAAAAGGGTATTAACCAAGAAAACTTTGATGTAGAATTTAGAAAGAAGATGTGATGACATGCAGGTAGAGATTAATGTTTTCATGGAAAAGTTTGATATTTTGCAGAATAAAGGGCTACCAAGTCCTTTAGTGATTAATAACAGATTAATGAAGCATAGATATTATGTAGATAAATTGAATAAATGTGTAGGAAATCAAGCAAGTTCATCAACGAGTGCATCAGGAATAAAAGCACTCCCTACTGGCCAAGTTCTTTATGACAGCGTAGAGAACTTATTCTATGTCGAGCATGAGCTGAAACACTTGTTCCCAATTCAACCCACATTCTTTAGGTATACAGAAACAGATGAAACCCTCAGAAAGCTTTAGAAAACCAGAATACAGCCAAAATGGTGGGAAGAAATGCTTGAAATTTTGTAATTTATCTGTTGTAAAAAGTAAATTCTAATTTTTACTCGAGTCAATAAGGGTAAAGAGGATGAAAAGAGATCAACAGGTAAAGAGTATCAGATGCAGGTAAAGTGTATCAGTAGGAAGATCAAAATAGAGCAGCTAGCACATAATTACATCAAGGACAGCAAGAGGCCAAATCATAGGGCCTAACTCCAGTACATTCTCAAGAATAGGGACAACAAACCATTTGGTTGCCCTATGTATCATCTACGAGGTCTTCTGGCCCTATTTTCTTGAAAGATATGATTAGTCATCTCAATTTATATCTCACTTTGTTATGAGATATTTCATTGTAATTTTTTTTGTATAAATACACCCCCATTCAGAGTATTGGTGTGGATTCTTTGACATTGTTGTAAAACTAATATTTTGGAATAAAAAGTGTTGTTGGACAAATTTTTCATGGCTTGCTTGATGAAGGATTGATGTAAAGAACTTTTCTCAGGATTCATGTGTTGGACATAAAGCAAATAAGTATCTTATATCTCATGTGTTAATGTTTTCTGGTTTATTATATTCATTATGTTCCATATCTTAACATTAAATGAAAAAGAATAATTCAGATAGTGCTTAAGTGCAATCTGTCTTCAATCGTTTTTGTTCTCAATGTTTTATTCTGAACTAGTATAAATAGTGAATTCTTAATTTCTCCCGTTTTGTAGTTCATTCATCTTAATCATTTGGTAAAGAATTCTTAATTGCTCTTTATTGATGGTTAGTCATGTTCTACTCTCTTAAAGTATGTTGAAGGATTCTTAGTTGCCCTTTAACCCTTTAAGCCCATCCCATCTTTTTGAGTCTTTATTTGCTCCTTGTTCAGCTATCTCGCCTTGTGAAACCATCCTTTATTGAGAAACCAAATCCAGTTGAGCCATTTTCCCTAACTCCATTAGCCCAATGGACTAAGCTATTCAGTTCTACCCCTTTGTTATTGAACTTCACCACCAAATCCAATTAAAACCCCAAGCTCTAATAACTAGCCTAAAACCTTATAAAACAAAGCTAAAACTTAAAGAGAGAGCCCTCTCTGGACACAGATTGGCTAGATTCTGTGTCTAAAGATTGGTTTGTGGTTACCTCAGACCCCTTTCCCCTTCTTACAACTTCTAGGAAAATCTGAGTGATAACAGTGTGTACCCGAATCCTCCCCTTGTTTCCGTTCAAACTTCTAGATGTCTGTCGGTATTTTATGTGGGATCGGCAGCCAAAGTATTTTATGATAGATGGGGTCATTTGTAATTTTATACATGTTAGGGATATCAAGTGTTACCAATAAAGGCAAAGTGTTTGATACCCCCGAATTGGACAAAGTGTTATAGACAAATTTGGGCACTGCAACCCCAATCCTATATGTCGATAAACCAAGAGATATTTAACCCCTAAAAGTGTTGTTTCATACCCTAAAGGGTCATGGTCAACTGATTACATCATTCTCCAGAAGTTCCACCTGAAAAACCACTCAGAACTGGCCAAAACTGGACCATACTAACGGCTCCACTCTCAGGGTGCGATGCATACTAACTCCTACACTAGCCAGGTGCGATGCATACTGAAGAGGCCTTCTGTAGGGTGCGATGAGTGAGAATGGACAAATGTCCAAGATAGTTTGCTAAGTGTATGCTCATGGAATCTTCTAGAAACTTCTCCTTTGACACCTGCCTCTCTGAATTCGCCTAGGGATGAGTAAGAGATCCAAGAAATCTCCAAGTGGAACCAAGAACAACAAGTGGAATGACACTAATCAAAAACCTAGAGATGACTCACACCCTTGCATACATCTATAAATGGATCCCTCATATGAGAGATCTAGAGGCTGGAATTTTGTAATTTGTAAGGAAGTGCTGATAGTTTGTCTTTGATAAAGAACATTGTATTGTTGGGTGATCTTGTTTTTCATGAGGTGAAGAGGGCTTTGATGCTGGGAGTATGATGCTAGATCAGACAGTTGGGTTGTAATTCTCCCTTCTATTTTAATAAAGTTCTTTGAGTTTTCCTCCATTCAGTCGTGTATTTGTGAATGTTGTTATTTGTAAATGCCATTGTATGTTCATTGTATTTCTGATTCTTCAATGCTTATGATCTAATAGATCAAGATGCTTTGATGGTGATTTGTTACTCTATCTCTACAGGTATTCTCTAAGCGGGATAAGTAGGAAAGGAGTTGCAAGCTTTGTCGAGGGAGAGAGAGTTTAAGCAAGGAGTTAAGTGGAAGATCCAGGTTGGTTCCTTTGCCTCTCTCTTATCTAGCATACATAGAGGAAATTCCAAATTTCTTTGATTGTTTGTTTCTAGGATAGCTGCGAATCCTAGAGGGCTAGCAGATCTAAAAGACACTAGTTTTCCAGAAACACCAAGGCAATGACATATGACTTAAGGATCCTTGCGGTCCTTCGATCATGTTGTTTTCAATATTATACACATGTTGCTATGTATAATAAGTTCCTTGGGGTATGGTATTGTATTTTGGGTTTTCATAGGGATTGTTAGGTTTGGGGATGGAAGTGCTACCAGGATAAGGAGTGCCCCCTTAACTCATTTGAGGTTGTGAGTAGGGTTCCCCTATGGATTGATTGGGACCTTTTTGAGGGTTCCTGGTCACCACATAACTAACCATAGGTCCTTGACTGACATAAGGAGGGTTCATGTCAATCAATGACTGACCATGAATACCTTAAAATGGAGGGGGAACTATTACACTCCTGGCCGATATATGCATATTGGGAACAGTGTCCCCAAATACCTAAATCTAGGGGTTGGAACTATATAATGGTTGCCAACCATATTGTTGGTTGAACGGACCCATACTAACCGTGCTATATTGAGCATTATAAGGAGATCTATATGTAGCACTTGTTGAAGGTCCAGGGGCTGACACAAAAGAGGCGGAACCTGGAATGTACTGGGTTCCACTCATGGAGGTTGTCATGATAGGGTTTCAACCTAAGATAGATGGGATAGCAGGGTTTGCCATCAAAGGTGTGGTACTGACTGTTGACTAGGGAAGTGGTGGTGGACCAAAACTGTCCACAAAATCCTATGACCCATTAGTAGTCAACGGGATGGGTGGAAATGTTCCAACTGAGGACAAAGGAGGTACAACTGTAATGGGAACCAAGAGTGGGCCCAATGGATTCTTGATCGGAGGATTGTATGGAGGAAGAAATCCTTCAGTAAAGAAATCCTTTGGTAAGCTTGAATCGTGGGATGTCCAAATTGATTAAGTTTTAAATCTCTAAGACGGGGAATTCAGTTCATTGGAGCTCAATGGATCCTCCAATGTGAGTGGGGGAAGTCCTAACAACTATTTAGATTGATGACGAGGGACTGATGTAGCCATGGTGGCCCATAATTTTTATCAGTAAATTTTACAATGATGTTTATTAAAGTCTCGGTATAACACTTTGGCACCTAAAAATAAAAATTACACTAAGGAAATACATCAACAAGCAGAACGAAATGACCCTGTCTGATAAGCATCGATAACTGGAAATGAAACCTAGTATCACAAGTAATAACAAAGAGAACTGACCAAATGTTTAGTTATGATTACTCTTGAGCTTCGCCTGAACCTCAGATTAAGTGGCCAAGTACTCTCGTGAAGACGAGCACTATCCCAAAAACCGAAGACAGTGTAGGTTCGTCTGTGTTAGGTACCAGGGAAACCTACCCTAGTCACCTTGTGTTCACCCCTAAAAGTATGGCCACTAAGGATACCTCAAATCATAGACACTACTAGGGGGGACATAGTCACAGATAGTACGTTGTGTGGGTAGGATACCTAAGTCCCTGACTCAGCTTCGATATCCCTAAAGGGATCCCTGATACACAGAATACCCAAAGGAGATGTAAGCAAAGGCGGGCTACCTTCACTTACAGTCTAATGTTGTCTCATATTTAGCTCCACTTTTACTGGAGTGGTCCCATATAGTATGAGTGTAGAAGGATTTCTCTCTTTAATGACACTAGTTGTGATGTATGATCTTGGGAAGTTAAATCACACTACCTATCCCAAGATCCTATCCTAAACTAAAGTGTGTTTACTCTAAAAAGAGTTTCTAATTGATTTTATTAGATAGATTTTAAATGTACTTGATTAGAGTCTTCAGTAGCTGTGTTGACATATGAAATTATATGGGACTCTGACTCAAATCATGCAAAAACAATGCTTGTAAATTTTCATTTTCAATGAAAGCTGCTTCTAAAAAGGGAGAGTCATTCATACATCAATATTTATACCATGCATCCTATTCAGTTGTTGGGCAGCAGATCCCTCCACAGTAGGGTTTTGGGGCCTAAAGCCCGAATTTTGGTCAATGTAATGTAAAGACCCCACGAAATGCGGGCATGGAGCGCGAGAGTCTAGGATGAGTCATAGGGTTGTCTGCCCTAAAATAATGTAATTTAATGTAAAGTTGTGTCGGCCTACCCATTGTCCGCGGACTATGGGATTGTATAAATAGAGCGAGGCTCTAACTGTAAAGACAATTTTTGAGAAAAATGAGGAATAGATATATGCGAAGGCATGGTTAGAAGATAGAAGTAGACCTGAAGTGTATTGGGCCATAGTAGGGGGCAGAGGCTCTACAACTGAGTGCGCAAAGGCCTAGTAGAGTCCGTAGCTGAGTGTGCGGACCCCTATAGCTAAGTGTATAAAGGTGAAGTTGGGTTTGTAATGAACTGAACTTGAAAAGGATTATTAATAAACCTAAGTTTATTCAGCATATTGGGCATCTATTTCGTAGATCTATATTTTGATGTTATGTGTTAATGGTATCTATTTATTTATATGCATGCACTTGTATGAATGCTTATGTATGAAAACCTTCTAAGTAATTATCGAACAGAACCTAATTAAGGGAGACTTGGGTAATTAAAATTGGTCGCTCTGTAGCTAGAGTTGCGCGAAGGTAGTACCACAAGATTCAAGGAGCTCGTTGGTGCACGTAACCTAGTAACCATGAAGGTTTAATAACATACCTATCACCCCATATTAGACATCCTCATGGTGCAGAAACCTGGTTCCAGCACCCTCCCATACTACTTCGGGTGAGACCTCAGTCCACGCTCCGTGGACTATTGCCAAAAGGGCCAGTAGTACCGAGATTTGCTTGGCTAAATCACTTTTGAACCTGGGTTAGGCCCCACGTAGCCAACAAATGGTTTTGTTGTTGGGACTAGGATCTGCCTAAGGGATGTCTGATGTCATGTCAATGGAACCCAATAAAGAAGGAAATTGAAGAGTGGTTGCACAAGAAGATTCATGAGTTTGCGACACGGGAAAATAGAACTCCGCAAGTATATGAGAAAAGGTGGTTGGATCACTACGTGTATATAGAAATACATGAGATTTACTTTGCATCCTTTCCTTTTAAACTGTATGAGTGGATCGCAAGGTTAGCTGATAGCCAGGGAAGGGGTTGGCTCGACCAACCGATAGTGTGGACTCTAGAACTAGTGCATAGACTAGATGCATCAGAAGATAAGATTGCGCAAGCTGTGGACCATTGGCTCAACCGGATAATAGTGGGTTTCATCACTGAGTTCACGATAGACACAACTGTGAGCTACAGCGAAGTAGAACGACGTTTTCTCAAGGGACTGTGAGGTAAGTATATTACATATTTGAATACCTGGATTAAGATTATGTTATGTGAAAAGTGGGTTTTGCGAATACATTAATGTTTGGGATGATGCGAAGCAGAAAGATCTACAAAGGTGGTAGGGAATTAGAAAAAAATCCCTTAATTTCACCTTCTTGAGAGAGCGAAGAAGAGCTCACTCAGGTCTCTCCAAGAAGTGCGGTTAGTTTTATAAGGCAACACATTCTGCAGTTACCACCTCCACCCATGCCACCACCTACGTCACCTCCCTCACCTCCATCTCCACCCACTCCACTTCCACCACCCCCATAGTTTAGCATAGCGAGCGTGATCAAACTACCCATATTCAAGGGTGTAGGGAATGAAGATCCGGACCAGTTCTGGTTCATGGTAAGGGTAGTATGGGAAGCGCAAGGTGTCACAAATGACAATATTAAGAAGGCTACATTGGTAAGCATGCTGCAGGATCATGCATTGACATGGTATATCAAGAACTCTAATGATCACCTGAATGCAGGAATAGCGGAATTCCAGATTGTGCTAAATAGGGAATTTAGCAGGCCAAAGTCAACAACACAATCAATCATTGGGTTTAAAGAGATCGCGATGCTTCTAGGTGAGACCCCCTAGGGTATGGATTAGTAGCTAAAGAGTACAATTCGTGAGGCCAATATGACGCTAACAGATGCCCTGCATCACGCATGGTCTGTAGCATCCCTTACACCACACATGAGGATGGCGTTGTCACCATAGAAACTTTCCACCCAGGGCGAAGCATTGGAAATGGCGATGAGGTTGCATGAGACATCGATACAAGACCCTGGGTTGGGGGTTCAAAAAATCCACGCGCAACTACAGAATCTATGCCTGGAAATGCAGAGTTTGAAGAGGGATAGGGCACTGTGGCCAAAGGTACACGAGGAAGTATGGTGCGTAAAATGCAAAGGCTAGGGCCATGACAAGGACCACTATCTAGTATTCATGAACTACTTGGAAGGAGGGGGACCAATGCCGTTGAGACCAGAGGCACAAGCAGGGCTGAGTATGACACCCAAGTTATGGTGTGTGATCTGTTAGATAGGAGGAAAACACATGAAAGAAAATTGTCATTTGTTACAGATGTATACGCAGACTCCCCAACAGCTGTTTTGTAATTTTTGCAGGTCGGTAGGCCACGACGAATGCACTTGTTGTAGCTATAAGCTAATGATGGATCGGACCCCAGCCTATAGGATGCAGAAAGAGACACGAGCCCTTGACCCAGCTGTGGGGATGACACACACTTGCTTTCAAGGACGAGGTCGAGGATGAGGAGGAATGGGACTAGGAAGGGGCCGAGGAAAGTTAATTTGTTACAATTGTGGAGGACCAGGGAACTATGCCCGTGATTACACCAACCCAACGAGGATATCCTGTTCGTACTATGCTTAGTTTTATAATGAAATGATAGATTGTCCTACGTTGATCACATAGATGCGCGAAAAAGGGGTACTCCAGCGTCCTCCAACTCAAAATATCCAAATGATGTGGTTTGAACCACATGAAGAAGGCCCAAATGTAAACATGATGCTCAGAAGTGGTGTGACCATGGGAGAGAATAAGGGGAAGCAACCAGAGGAAGATACATGGGTTCGCAAGGATCCCACAAAGGAACCTAAGTTTGACTTAGAGCGCATAAAGGAGACGTTCATGGAAGCAAAGAAGAGCTTTGCAGAGGCCTCCACTTCAGGTAGTAAGGATCAACTAGAGCTAGGAATTGATCCTCAATGCTTACTACCTTTCTGGAGACATGCATGAAACTGCTGCGTGACAACAAGGTAGTTAAGGGACTACAAGAGTTGATCACCAAGTGTGCGGGGTCAAGGGAACTGCGCGTAGTCCAGAAATTAGGGACACCGGGAGGCAAATGAGATTGGCTACATAGATTGGTGAGTATGAAATGGATCAGGTAATCCTAGGTCTGGGTTTGGACGTGAATGTGTTACCAAAGAAAACATGGGAACACATGGGCAGGCCTGCATTACAGTGGTACCCTATTCAATTACGAATGGTGAACCAACAAAAGATTTTGCCCATGGGGAGGTTGCAGGGGGTAACAATTGATATTGAAGGTGCAAGCACACAGATGGATTTTGAAGTAATAGATATTATTGATGACAACAATCCCTATCTTGCGTTGTTAGGAATAGAATGGGCCACCGATATGAATGGAGTCATGTTGGCTTGATGAGGCATGACCTAGGTTCAAAAGTGTTTTAGCCAAACAAATCCCACACTACTGGCCCTTTTGGCAACAATCCGCAGAGCACAGACTAAAGTCTCACCCGAGGTAGTATGGGAGGGTGCTGGAACCAGGTTTCCGTACCCTAGGTATTTCTTGATGAGGACTGGAAGGGTCATGAACCGATCTGCGCACTCGCGCTACTCTACAGAGTTGTTTTTCCTGCGTGTAGCTCAGCGACAAGGCACTTATTAGATTCTTATTATTAATGTGTTTGTTAAAGTTGTGATCTAATTCTTAAGGTCTTTAATCAAGCATTCAGTAGTTATAACCAGCGTGTGTAACCATAAATCTTACAGATATGCATAAACTCACATAAGAATAAACATATATATCTGCGACCAAATGCATAATAAATCAGAAACACTTATCTTTATTAATCTTCTATTCAGTACAATCAGTTCCACCCTGCACACTCAGTTGCAGGGGTCCACACACATAGCTGCAAACTCTACTAGGCCTTTGTACACATAACTACAGAGCCTACTCTAACTACTACCACCCACGACTCGGACTTATAGACTCAGAGTAAATATTGCATTCACAAACCCATAATACATCAAATCTTTATCAAAAGCTCCCTTCTGCCCTTAGAGCCTTGCTCTATTTATACATTCCCATGGTCTACGGACCATGGGTATGCCGACTCGCTTTCTATTATTTTACATTATTCTCAGGCTAACAACCCTTTGACTTGACCCATTACAATTCATGTTCTGCACACTTCGTAGAGCTTTTACCATACTATTACCCAAAATTGTGGGCGTTAAGCCCCAAAACCGTTTCGTGGGATATCCACTTCCCAACAGGCCCCCAGCACAATCATCGTGACTCGTCCTGAGTCACTCGGCACTGCGGCAAGATGCGCTACCAAGTGTCATGGTCCCCCATCCCTTCGTGTGATGCACTACATTCGGTTGCTCCCTTCTTGCCACCTGCTTCAAGCTCCTGCTACATCGCTCAACCGATGATGCTTATTCTGCTCTGCTCGATTAACACAAAGTGACTCCTCATAGGATTTTAGCTCTAGTTGAGGCACCAAAGGCAGGAATTCTTTGTGCCAAAGCAGCAATTTTTTGATCTCTGGTCCAATATATGCACTGTTTGGTGAAGCTTGTGTTGCATTTTTGTAATAGATATGTTACTATCCATGAGATCCCAATCTTCAAGGTCTGTTAGAAACAAACTATTAACTGAAATTCCATCCTTTATCTCAAGATTCACCATGTTTTCCTTATCTTTCATGAGTCGTCTGCCAGGCTGTGGTGTAGGCAGTGGCATCCGGACTAGTTCTACTTCGTGTTTGAGAATTTTTGGTACATTCCCTACCATCGATGCTGAGCTTGGTGCGGGGTTCGCAACCATACACATCACACTATCCAGAAGGTCCTGCATCTGTGTTGGCCATATTAAAGCCACTGGGCTTATCCCTTGAGCGTCGAAGTTCAATAGTTCCATATTGATAGGAAGGCACATAGCTTACTTCTCCAGCCACCATAGATTGTTTGGTGGATGCCCCACTGTGATTTACAGGCTTTTTGAAATTCAAATTCAGTCGTTCCCTCCTTTTCTAGCTCATTAATGTTAGGGCTATGGTAGATCGTTCTCAATCTGACTCGTACATAGTATCTGAATTACCCACTGCCTGCTCCATTTCCCTGTAACTTAGACATCTTATCATGAATAGTGACAGCAATGGTCACCTCTATGTTTATCCATGCAGCAGCACAACCCCTTCAGCGCAACCCTGACCCTTGTGACATACCGATCCTGCACGCCCCCTTGATGTAGCACAGCTCCTTAATAGATTGTTTTATCGTCCCGCACTCTCTTTCAACTATCTGGAGCATTTAGACTATGCTTCGGTCAGTTAGTCAGGTAGTCGGCCCTCCCATGTAGAGCTTCAGGTGACTGCCATTTCCTCTTCCTGGGAAGGGTTTTCAATTAAGCTTGCTGAGCTGGACCACGCCTCCATCCGTGACTTCTTTGACTACATATGGTCCCAACTAATGCATTTGGAGCTTTCTAGGGAATTTCTCAAACTTGCTATCGTACAGTAATACTAGATCATTTTATTTGAATGTGCGCAACTTGATATGGCAATCATGCCAAGATTTTCCCCGCTGCTTCTATACTTTCTTATGGAATCCTGCCAGAAACCATTCCTCCTCAAGTTCTTCCAGTTGCGCTAGCCTCTCTTCCAAGGCCCCATGGTATGCCATGCCTATCATCGCTACTATTCGCAAACTGGGTACAATGTATTCCATTGGCATGATGGCTTTCGTACCGTAGACTAACCGGAAAGGTGTCTGATCTGTCAAATTCTTGCATGTGGTTCAGTATGCCCATAACATAGAAAGTATGTGCAAATCCAAATCGTTGCGCTGCACATTACATACTTTGGTCAATGCAGTCTCCAAAATCTTGTTGAAAGCTTCGATAGTCCCATTCACTTGCGGATGGTATGACATACTTTGCTGATGATATATCTGGAATTCCTCAGTGAGTGCACTGATAGTTTCATTTATGAAGTGTATTTTATGGTCACTCATTAGAATTTTCGGGCATCCAAACCATGTCAACACATGATTGAACAAAAATCTCGCAACTGTAGCGGTCCTGCAGTCCTTAACCGGTCGTGCTTCCGACCATTGAGTCAAGTATTCTATTGCGGTGATGATATAGCACGCATCCGTCTTTCCTTCAGGTGTGATAGGCCCTACAAAGTTGATCGCCCATTTTTCGAAATGGTTGTAGCGTCATCTAGGGATTGAGCAGCATTTCATCCCTCTGCAATGGTTTCCCAGTTCGTTGACATACGTCACAGGCCCGACAGTACATTTTCAAATCTTGATGTAAGGTTGGCCACCATAGTCCAGCGCAAAGAATCTTCTGTGCTATTGCACACGCCGCATAATGTCCTCCTGCAACCGCCCCATGTGCTTCTGCAAGGATTTGTCCTCTCTCAAATTCAGGTACATATCTTCATAATATTTCATCGTTTCCCATTTTGTAGAGATGCCCCGTGATAACAGTAAAATTTGTCGCAGGTATCACCAATTCTTTCCTCTGCTGAACTAAATATCCCTGCAGCGTGGTCCCTGTGGTTAAGAAGTGGATTATATCCTTGAAGTGGCCATCCATGACCTGCACTACATAGAGCTTTGCATTGGGTAGTCCTTCCTCCAAAATTCTTGGCTCCTCACCGTTCTCAATTTGCGATAGGTGATCAGGTCCTGCGTTTAGGTGGCCCAGCTTCACCATGACCTCGAAGTCATATTCTTTAAATAGTAACAACCATCTACAAATGTGCCCCCCAATGATCCGGATTTAAATAGGAACGCAACAAATTATAGAGATAACCATAAACACAAAGATGCAGTGGAAATAATACTTCATTTCATTAATGGAAAATACTGAAACATGCTTACAATCAGAAATGGAAATAAACTAGCTAGGGCGATGGTAGCTTATCTCTGAGAAGAGATGTGATGGCTACATGCCTCTGAACTGTGTTACAATGAGGCTCGAAGGCCTATTTATTGTTGAGAAACAATGGAAAACCCTTCAAATTCCAAAACCTAACCCTAGAAGATGAAACGCCAAATTGTGGGCCTCATTTTTGGGTAAGTTGGTACATCAACTTACCGGGGTCGCGAATTGATCGTATTATCTCTGTTTGATGCGCATGATAGCTCGTTGGAAAGATCTCTCCGAGGACTACGAC
>APFE030995370.1:0-24727 GCA_000404065.3 Pinus taeda | reverse complement strand
TTATTGTTTGAGACACAATGAAAAACCTTTCACATTCCAAAACCTAACCCTAGGAGATGAAACGCCAAACTGTGGGCCCCGTTTGGGGGTAAGTTGGTACATCAACTTCCCGGGGACGTAACTTTAGCATATGATCTCCGTTTGACGCGTACAATAGCTCATTAGAAAGATCTATTCGAGCACTATCATTGTTGGAACGGCAACATCGGTCCATTCCATGAACCCATGTTGCCCCCGGATTCCCCAAAAAACGTCGTTTAGGGCCTCAAAACGGCTCGGAAGTTCAGGACCCGAAAAACTGCTAAAAATAGTAAATTGTGCTACAATTAAGGAAACTGAAAATGCTGAGAAAGACAATGGTGGGGGTCCAGGTGGACTTGGCAGGTGGCCACCAATATGCACCTGGATCACCCAATTCACCATTCTTAGCTGAATTGGAGACCACTGTAGTGTAGGTCGCCCCATTCGCTCCCATGTCTACTTTGGTAGAACATTTTCATTTGACCCCAAATCTAGAATTAATTGGTCCATCTCATATTCTCTAATATGCATGGTTAGTCTCATCTCTCTTCCCGTTCTTGTCTTATGCTTTCCATTCTTTTGGACTACACGTGGTTCTCCTGGCATGGTCGCAGCGCATCTATTGATGAGTTCCTGTAACCCTTTCACCACCTTACTCTCAAGCAATAGCTGCATACATGTTTCCAGAAATGTTGTGAACATAGATGGGTCCATCTTTGGCTCCAGTTTATCTTTTCTTCTTGAAGTGGAGGCATTAGCGAAGCTCTTCTTAGCTTCCATGAAGGTTTCCTGAGTGCGCCCAAATCATACTTTGCTTCTTTTGCTGGATCTTTGTGAACCCAAGTACTATCTTCTAGTTGTTTTCCTTTGTCTTCTCCCGTTGCGATTCCACTTTAGAGCACAATGTTCACATTCAGATCTTCCTCGTGCGGCTCAGACCTCATCATCTGTAGGTCCTTAGTCTGGGAAGGTGGTAGCGCTCCTTTGTCGCGTATCCTATCTATCAGCGTAAGACAATCTTCTGTCTCATGATCAAACAAGGTGAAATACAAACATGACGGGCGTGTTGGAATCATGCAATCGCGGGCATAATGTCTTGGACCTCCGCAATTGTAGCATGTTAACTATCCACGACCTCTTCTAGGTCCTCCTCTACCTTGACCTCATCCCCACCCCTAAAATCTTGTTCGCACCATTCCTGCATTTTGGTCAAGGGGTCATGTTTCAGCCTCAACTCTGTAGCTGGGAGTTCTATCCATCATTAACTCATAGCTTCTGCAAGTGCACTCATCATGTCCCACTAACCTACAAAAGTTGCAGAACAACTGTTGTGAATTTTGCGTATACGTCCATAACAAATGACAATTGTTTGTGGCATGTTTTCCTGCTATTTAATAAATCGTGCACCACAAAGCAGGCACCGCGCTATGTCCTGCTTGTGCCTCTAGCCTTAAAGGCATCGGTCCTCCTCTTTCGAGGTAGTTTGTGAAAACCAGGCAGTCCTTGTCATGACCCCGACCCTTGCGTTTTACGCACCATACCTCTTCGTGCACTTTTGGTCGAGTTGTTGTTGGGTATTAGAGGCCCCGCATAATGGGTTTGGGGCTTAAAGCCCGCAATTTTGGGTAAAAGTGTGGTAAAAGCTCTGTGAAGTGCATCATGTGCAAATTGTGATAAGTCAAGTCAAAGGGTTGTCCGCTCGAAAACAAGGAAAGAAAATAGGAAGTAAGTCAGCCTGCCCATGGTCCGCGGACCATGGGAATGTATAAATAGAGCAATGCTCTAAGGGTAGAAGTCAGTTTGTTTTGGGTTTTGAATCTGGAATGTTATGGGTTTATGAAGGAAATATTCTCTTTGCATATGTAAGTTTGGGTTGAGGGTGTTGATAGATAGATATAGGCTCTGCATCTGTGTGCGCAGAGGCCTGGTAGAGTCTGCAGCTGTGTGTGCGAACCCCTCCAGCTGAGTGAGTAGGGCAGATCTGGTTGTACTGAAAAGGAGATAAATAAAGATAATAATTTCTAGATCATTGTGTGTTTTATCACGGATCTGTTTGCTAATGTTCTGAATTTATGCCTATTTATGTTGCACACACTGGTTATTACTATTAAATTTTTTCTTAAAAACCTTAAGAGTAGATCAGTTCTATAATAATTGCAGTAATAATAAGAAGTCTAAGAAGCACTGCTTTGTTGAGCTTCACGAAGGATAGATCGTTGTGCAGAGTAACGCGAGTGCACCGATCAGTTCGTGACCCCTCCAGTCCCCATCAAGACATCCCTAGGGTGTAGAAACTTGGTTCAAGCACCCTTCCCTACTACCTTGGGTGAGACTTCAGTCTGCACCCCGCAGATTGTTGCTGCAAGGGCCGGTAGTGTGGGATTTTTTTGGCTAAAACACTTCTGAACCTGGGTCAAGCCCCAACAAGCCAACAAATGGTTCCATTGCCATGACCAGGATCTACCTAAGGGATGTCTGGTGTTGGAACACTGGAACCCTATGAAGAAAGACCTTGAAGATTGGTTGGATCAGAAGCTTCACGAGTTCATGGTACAGGAAAATAGAAACCCATATATATCTGAGGAGAGGTGGTTGGATCACAAAATATACACAGAAATCCATGAGATCTTCTTCGCATCCTTCTTGACGGAACTGTATGAGTGGATCGCGAGGCTAGTTGATAGTTAGGGAAGGGGCAGACTGGAACAGCCCATCGTGTGGACTCTAGAGTTGATGCGCAGACTAGAGACATCTGAAGATAAAATCACATGGGCAGTAGATCATTGATTGGATTGGATAATAGGTGGGTTTATCATTGAGTTCAATATAAACACAACTATGAGCTACAGTGAAGCAGAGTGACGGTTTCTCAAGGGACCGTAGGGTAAGTACATCAAATCATTGAATACCTAGATTAAAATGTTGCTATGTGAAAAATGGGTTATGTGAATCCCTTGATGTCTGGAGTAACGTGGAGTGGAAGAGGCTACCGAGGGACTGAAGGCTTAGAGAACATACCCCTAATTTCACTTTCGCACAAAAGCGAGGAGGAACTCACAGGGTTCTCTCCAAGAAGCACAGTCCTATTGATAAAGCAGCGAATTCCACTTATACCACCTCCATCCATGACATCACCCACTTCACCTACATCAAACCCATCTTCACCTACCCCACCTCCACCACCACCGAGGGTTGCAATGGCGAGTGCGATCAAGTTGCCTGTATTTAGAGGCGTAGGAAATGAAGAAATAGATCAGTTTTGTTTTGTGGTAAAGGCTGTATGGGAAGCCCAAGGCGTAATAGATGATAACATCAAAAAGGCTACTCTGGTAAGTGCGCTACAGGATTGTGCATTGACGTGGTATATAAAGCACTCTAGTGATCATCTGAATGTAGGAATAATGGAGATCCAAGATGCATTGAACAAAGAATTCTGCCGGCCAAAATTAGAAATGCAGTCAATTATCAGGTTTAAGGGGATCGTGATGCTGCCAGGTGAGACCCAGTGGGATCTAGATCAAAGATTGCAGAGTACGATCCCTGAGGCTAACATGAAGCTGACAGATGTGTAGCATCATGCATGGTTTGTGGCGTCTTTGACACCACATCTGAGGATGGCGCTATCATAGCAAAATATCTCAACCCAAGTTGAAGCATTAGAGATAGCGATGAGGTTGCACAAAACTCCAATACAGGATCTGGGGTTGGGTGTTATAGGACAAATTGACCTCCTAATCAACTCAGAGGAGAAGGGCAAGATGACTGAAAGAATGACCATAGTTGCAGGCCTAGAATCCACACTAATGCTCTCTGTACACTGATAACCTGCTTTATAAAGCTTGTTTACAAGCATAAAGGAGCATTAGTCAACTTGCTAACTCATGTTGTTAGACCATGGGGAGCATTAGTGAACTTTGGTGATGCTCGAAGTGGTTAAAGCCAACGAATATGCCATTAAATATCTAGATATTATTTCCCTAAATTTGTGCAAGAAAAGTAGGGAAACTCCAAAAATCAATATATTTGGAGAAATTCTATTCCAAAAACAGAGGCAAATGGGAAAAAGCTAGTAAAAGAGGCAGGTTCATGGTTTTTACCCAAATGAACTACAGGTGGAGTTGGGAAGCCCTAATCCGATTGCTATTTAAGCAACAAGAGGGCCATTGCACAAGGGTCAGGGCATTTAGAAGGATAGTACATGGTGGTGTTGTGATATTGTCATATTCTTGAAGGAGCTAGCTGAAAGAAGGAGAGAAAGAGAGGAAGAAGGGATAAGGAAGGCTGATGCAACAGGGTTGTTGTAATCACTCTTTTGTTTTGAATATAGGACTGTGGTTGTGTTCCACTACTCGAAGTGTCAGTTGTATTGTGCATTTATTTGTCCATTCTGATAATTATTGTGTTGAGTAGATAAGTTACACATTTATACATGTTTGTTACGGATTCTTTCATTAATTGTCAGAAGTATATGCTGTGATTGGTTTGCTTCGTTCTTTTGTGCAGGAATCATCTTGGAGTGGGTCAGGAGGAGTTCTTATTTCCCCAGTGGAGTCACTAGTTCTGCTATGGGGTAAAATGCACGGGATGAAAACTACCCTTGAAAGTCTTCCCAGGACTTGCGACAGACTGTAAAGGTTATCTGCAAAAGGTACCAGTTACACACATGTTCATCTATCTGACATATATTGACAGGATATGGAGAAAGGATCACCTTTGATTCTTTCTAGATTCGCAAACATCCCCGAGCTTTTTTCCTTGCACTCATCAAATCTATGCAACGATAAATAGAGCACTTTTGGAGACATTTTATTGCTCTTTAAAAAATATAAGCACCTTCGAGTTTTTGTGGTAGAGCTCGTTAAACATATATACCACAACCCGTAAAGCACTTTTTTAGGATATTTTATCACTCTTTAAACAATACAAACATCCTTGAGTTTTTCATCCTTTGCACTCGTTAAAAATATGCAAACAATGCTCTGAGCACCTCTTTTTTGATCTAGTTCCAGCTCATAAACTGAAAAAGACCAAACGGAGCATCCTTTTTAGGCACTTTTTTCTCACTATTTAAACTTAAAAAATCTCGAGCTGTGTCTTGTTGCTCGTTAAACATGCTAAAGATGACCGAGCATTCTTTCAGGTGCCTTTTTTAAGCTTTCTAAAAAATGAAAAATCACAAGTTTTTGTTACTGAGCTCATTAAAATGTCATGACAAAACACGAGTTTAGTCTGCCACCTCATACTCGTAACAAAAATAGGTTGACATCTATTGGAAAAAGGTTTCTCTTTATCTGGGTCCAGTAGATTAAATATGGAAAAGTAACCGATACAGGTATACTATTAATCTTTTGTCGCACCCGTTTAACAAATATGACAAAGGGACCACCATGGAGTCTCTCTTTACAATCTTTTTAGACTCTCTAAAGATGAAAAGATCACCGAGTTGTCTAGTCGGGACTCTCTAAATACATAGAAAAGATATAGAGTCGTTCTTTTTATGATACTTTTCAGACTCTTAAAAGATGAAAAAGTTGACAAGTTTGCCTGTCTAGACTCATTAAACTAATCAAATAGGGCAAAGAGTCATTCCTTTTATGATCCTTTTCAGACTCTCTAAACATGAAAAGATTGATGAGTTTACCCGTTTGGACTTATTAAAAATCAGATGGGGAAAAGTGGAGATACAACCATATCTTGAAGTGTGGTTTGGTAGCAAAAGTTCCCTTGAACATGGCACTCCCTCAAATAAACTGTCCTTTTTATAGCCTCTCAATATTAACCCTACCAACCTATGCGTTTTTAGCCTATATACCCTGATGCCATTGCATCTCCATACGTTAAACACTCTGTAGTGTTCATGAGTCTACTGTTGTCTAGTTAAAACCATTGTCATGCCTTCTATTGTTCAAGGGTCCCTACTTGTTTCCTCGATCAATTGACCCTACATATCCTTTCATCATGCCCTCCGTTGTTTAGACCCAAAAGCTCAAAAGATTCTTCAAAAACAAAATCATCCTTGTCCAGTTTCGTGTCAACTGATGTAGGACACGTCATTGCCTACCTTTCAACAGGTTCCTTCCTATTGACTTCAACATTCTATCTAGGAAGATAACCTAGAAACGCATTTAGTGCCTTTGTGCTTGCAGACGTTAGTGGTAGGTTACCTTGTGCTTGATCATGAGTTTTCATCATGGGCTCCTGGTTAAGCAATTCTACGAGTGTTCGATGACAAGAAACTCTTCCACACTCGCTAGTTTGCACTGTGCATCTTGGAGACCATCACCATTGTCGGTGGCCTTCCTCGCATCTGTTAACAGTCTCCATTATTGGCTGGTAATCAGATGATTTCGTGCATGTTCGACATCAACTCATTTTATCACATGTACCGATCTATGCTGTTCGGTGAAGCAGGAATCAAGACCTTGGGTAGAGGCTTGCATCATTCAACCTTGTTTCTTCTCCCAAGCTATGATATTGTTCTTTAAAGACAGCCATTTCAGAATAATCTATTATGACACTGGATCTGCCCCGTGCCATGTTGGCGGCTAGCATTGTTATTTCTCTGAGGAGAAAGTTACTCTGACATAGCTACTGAGCATGGGAATGCCTAACTCAGGACATGATTTTAGCAGTTCATATATATGTACTTTTGTTGTATTAAGTTTTCCTTATGACCCGAAATTTCTCTCTCTCTACAAAGATTTGGGCAAAAAATTACAGCATTTTCATAAAGTATTTTGGCCATCGTCTCTGCCTCTGATCTCATACTTTAGGGGGCATTTGTTATAGGACAAATTGACCTCCTAATCAACTCAGAGGAGAAAGACAAGATGACTGAAAGAATGACCACTGTTGCAGGCTCAAAATCCACACTAACGCTCTTTGTACACTAATAACCTACTTTATAAAGCTTGTTTACAAGCATAAAGGAGCATTAGTCAACCTGCTAACTCATGTTGTTAGACCAGGGGGAGCGTTAGTGAAATTTCGTGATGCTCAAAGTGGTTAAAGCCAACGAATATACCATTAAATATCTAGATATTATTTCCCTAAATTTGTGCAAGAAAAGTAGGGAAACTCCAAAAATCAAGATATTTGGAGAAATTCTATTCCAGAAACAGAGGAAAATGGGAAAAAGCTGGTAAAAGAGGCAGGTTCATGGTTTTTACCCAAATGAACTACAGGTGGAGTTGGGAAGCCCTAATTCAATTTCTATTTAAGCAACGAGAGGGCCATTGCACAAGGGTCAAAGCATTTAGAAGGATAGTACATGGTGCTGTTATGATATTGTCATATTCTTGAAGGAGATAGCTGAAAGAAGGAGAGAGAGAGGAAGAAGGGATAAGGAAGGCTGATGTAATAGGGTTGTTGTAATCAATCTTCTGTTCTGAATATAGGATTGTGGTTGTGTTCCACTACTCGAAGTGTCGGTGATATTGTGCATTTATTTGTCCATTCTGATGCTTGTTGTGTTGAGTAGATAAGTTACACATTTATACATGTTTGTTACGGATTCTTTCATTAATTGTCAGAAGTATATGCTGTGATTGGTTTGCTTCATTCTTTTGTGCAGGAATCATCTTGGATTCGGTCAGGAGGAGTTCTTCTTTCCCCAGTGGAGTCGCCAGTTGTGCTATGGGGTAAAATGCATGGGATGAAAACTACCCTTGAAAGTCTTCCTAGGTCTTTCGACAGACCGTAAGGTTATCTGCAAAAGGTACCTGTTACACACATGTTCATCTATCTGACATATATCCTCAAGAGAATATAGAAAGAACCAAAGGTGATCCTTTCTCCATATCCTATCCATATATGTCAGATAGATGAATATGTGTGTAACAGGTACCTTTTGCAGATAACCTTACGGTCTGTCGGAAGTCCCGGGAAGACTTTCGAGGGTAGTTTTCATCCCATGCATTTTACCCCATAGCATTGGGAGTTCAGCAAATCCACACACAACTACAAAACATATGCTTAGAGATGCAAAGTTTGAAACAAGATAAGGTGCCTTGGTTAGAGGCACACAAAAAGGTGTGGTCCATAAAATGTAAAGGCCAGGGCCACGATAAGGATCATTTTCTAATATTCACAAACTATGTGGCAGGGGGGGTACCAATGCCATTGTGACCAAAGGCACAAGTGGGGCCAAGCGCGGTGCCCATACTCTGGTGCGTGATCTGTTAGGTGGGGGGAAAGCACACAACAAACAACTGTCATCTATTACAGAAATTCATACAACCCCCCAATAGCTATTTTGAAATTTTTTGTAGATCGATGGGCCATGACGAACAAAATTGCCGAAGTTATGAGTTGTTGATGGATTGGACATCTACTTATAGGATGCAGACTGAGGTGCGAGGTCAAGATCCAGCTACAACAATAGCGCATGGTGGATTCCAAGGATGCGGATGGGGATGAGGAGGAATGGGACCCAGACGAGGGCATGGACAATTAATCTGTTAAAATTTTGGAGGACCTGGGCACTACGCGCATGACTGCAAGAACCCAACCAGAACATGTTGCCCGTACTGTTACCAGTTTTATCATGAAGCAATAGATTGCCCCACATTAATTGCATAGATGCGTGATAAAGGGGTGCTTCAGACTATGCCCACTCAGAATGTCCAAATGATGAAGGATGAACCGCGCGAAGAGGACCCTAACATGAACATGGTGCTCAAAAGTGGTGCAACAGTAATATCTTGTTTGTAAAACTTTGTGACTGGTTCTGTAGTCTACAAAATGTTTGCCACATAGCCCATCGTGGCATGCTTTCAGAATGTCAAATATTTCATCTTCTCGGATGCATCTTCTGATGTGCATATCTGCCCTTGTATGAAATAAGTAGCCCCCAATCCAAGAGAATTGGGTACTGCGCTGCACTATTGATTTGTGTTCATTAGGCGTTAGATGCTTGGGTAATTTTCCTACTACTAAGTAATTTGCAACGTCAGCATACCATGGTGATTTGATGGTAACAACAACCAAATGTTGATCCGGAAATTGATCTTCGACTGCTACTGCATCCATTGGCTTTGGCATTCGTGAGAGAAAATCAGCTACAAGATTCTCTTTTCCAGGTCGATCCTTAATTGTGATGTCAAATTCCTGCAAGAGAATCAACCATCTTGTCACTCTTCCATTTGTAACTAGTTTATTTGCTAAATATTTTATGACAGAGTGATCTGTATATAAAACTACAAGATACCCAATTATATAATGTCTAAATTTATTTACAGCATGTATTACAGTGAAAAATTCTTTTTTCAGTCACAGTATAGTTTAATTCAGCAGGAGATAGATTCTTGCTAATATAATAAATTGCATATGGCTTTTTATCTTCTTCCTACCCAAGAACTACTCCGATTGTTGTGTCTAAAGCATCAGATGAAATTTGGAATGACAAATCCCAATTTGAGCCCCTTAGCACTGGGGCTGTCGACACAAGCTTTTTCAGATCCTCAAAAGCAACGTCACACTTATCTGTCCAAATGAAATCAACATTTCCTGTTAGTGCATACAAAGGTGCAACAATTTGAGAAAAATGCTCTGTAAATATTCTATAATAACCAGAAAATCCCAGAAAACTACGTACCTTTGTTTGTGTGGTAGGAGTAGGTATTAACAAAATTATCTGAATTTTAGCCAGATCTACCTATATTCCAGTTACCGAGATATAATAACCTAAGATGAGTCCCTTGGTCATCATCATATGACACTTTTCATGGCTCAAACAGAGCCTAGAGGCAATACGTCTTTGCAACACCTTTTCCAATGTTTGTAATGCTGGCTCAAAATCATCTCCATAAGGTGTGAAATCATCCATATATACTTTGAGCCCTTCATTTATTAAATCTGAAAAAATGGTGAGGATAGCCCTTTGAAATATGGTAGGGGCATTGCATAACCCAAAGGGTAAGACTCTGTAAGCAAATGTTCCCCAAGGATAGGTAAAAGTAGTTTTATCCTGATCTTCAAGGGCAATCTGAATTTGATTGTATCCACTGAAGCCATCTAGGAAAGAAAATAATTTCTTTCCTGCTAATGTGTTTAATACCTGATCAATGAATGGAAGGAAGAAGTGGTCTTTCTAGGTTTCTTTGTTCAATTCTCTGTAGTCTACACATATCTACCACTTTCCATTCTTTTTTGGCACCACTACTAGTGGAGACCCACTTGCTATCAGATATTGGGTGAATAAAGTTCACATCTAAAAGTTTTTGTAATTCAGCTTTCACAATATCCTTAAGTTGAGGGTTTAATCTCTGTTGGGGTTGGTAAACTGGTCTAGCATCATTTTCTATATAAATGTGGTGCGTACACAACTAGGGATCAATTCCTTTCATGTCTTGGTAATCCCATGCAAAATCTTCCTTATATTTTCTCAGTAGTTGGACCAGCTTTTCTTCTTGTTCAACAGTCAGGTTTTTGTTAATGTTCAAAGTTTTTCTTGGCTCAATTTCTATAGTTTTGCTATTGTAAATATAGGTGGTAGGTATTGATTGATCATGAGTGTCTTTCAGGGGATCTTCTTCTACTTCATTCTCAAATGTTGCCTCAATCATGTGACATTGTAAATGGGATCTGGTTTCTAGTTGGTTAATGAAGTTGTTAATGATTTCGTCCTCTGTTTGGTCTTTAAATTCGAGGGCATCTTCTATGGTTAATGGTGATCTAATGTTTTCAGTAAGGTATGATACAAGTTGTTTTTTTGTTTTGATTATTGTTAAGCTTGGCTAGGTTAGAGTGTATAAGGCTAAATTCTTGACATTACACCCTCATGTTATCATCATGTTGCCTTGTCGACAGCCAATGTAAGTGTCAACGGTTGCTAGCCAAGGTCTACCTAAAATTAAGGGATGTCCATCTAGTCGGTTTTTAGGATTGATGATCAGGAAGTCTGTAGGGTACTCCTAGGAGTCTACAGATACCATTACATCATGTAATGTGCCTTCTGGTCTGACTACTGATCGGTCAGCCAACTCCAATAAGGTTATGGTTGGATCTAATGATGTAATGCCAAGCTTTTGATAAGTGGTGGTTGTTGGAATATTGATTGCAGCTCCTAAATCAACTAAGGCATTTGGGAAGGAGCATCCATTGATTTGCACCATGACTATAGGATTCCCTAGGTCCTCATATTTTGCAGGTGCTTCTCTTCCTGATAGTAAGTCAGATAGGGTATCGACTACTTGGACAGTTGGATTAGTTGTTATTCTCCTCTTTGGCTTTTTTATACATAATTCTTTGATGGTTTTTGTGTAAATTAGGATGTCTTGGATAGCCTGGAGGAGTGGAATTTTTATACACAAAATTTTTAGTTCTCCCAGAAGATCAAAATCAAGATGTTCTATTGGGCAAGGTATGATTAGTTTTTCTGGGAATGGTGGAGAAGAGGTGGTTGCTTGTTCACGAGTTTGTTGTATAACCAAATTATCTTCTTGTGGTCTTTGTTCTAAGGGTAACAAATTTTCAACTTGAGCATTTTTATCTCCCTCTGATTCTATTAGACGCCCAGATCTTAATTGAAGGTTGTTGCACTCCCTTAACTCAGTTTCTACTTTTGGTCCTTCAATTATTTGAATAGATTGAACCGGACTATTGTTGGGGTTCGTGTTGGGTTGGGCTGGGAGCTATGGTCTTAAGTTGGTCTGGGGATTTTGTTGCAATGTATATGGCATTGGAAGTGTAGGTTAAGGGAGAGGAATCATTCCAGCTAGCTGATTCATAGGTCTTTGCCAATTCGACTACCAGGTTTGACTCTGAAAGGTGGAGTGTGACCATTGTGTTGAATATGCATTAGTTTGCCAAAATGGTGGACAGTAAGGAAAGTTCGGCCAATTGGTTTGATTTATTTGATTTGCCATGGTGATATGGGGAATGGCTACTGTGACCAGTTGGGGAAAGGTGGCTGATCTGCCACATTCCATTATATTGCTGAGCATTATACTGAGGAGACTAAAAAGAAGAGGATGGATCAATGAGCATACCTGTTTGTGGTGGCTACCACTGACGTCACTGATTTAGTAGGTAAACTAGTTCTGTTTCTTCTTCTACCTCTTTGTAGACTGCTTTCAATCCCAGGAGTGAGGGGCAACTTTTTGTGGAGTGATCTTTCGTGCAGATGACGTAGACTTGGACTGTATCTAGTGGGCACTCTTTGTGGCTGTGTTTCTTTCTGCATCTAGGGCAGAATATCACCAAATTTTTCTCTGTCTCTGCTTGCTTTTGTTTAGCTTGCATGATGTCGAACTGCATTGTCAGAGTCCCTAGAATATCAGTTTTGAAATCTTCTAGTAGATTTCCGATTTCTGTGCGGGTTATCCCTCCATCGGAGATCTTATTATCCCTTGTGATCATGTCACGTTCTGCCGACTTCAATCTTGTGCTTCCTCTTGAACTCCTAATACACAAATCAATGATGTCAACAAAATTTTCCTGATATATGTCACCTTTGGCCATAATGTTTAATGCTTCAACCCATTGTTCTTTCATCCCTTTAATTAATGTAGTTTTTAACACATTGCCAGACAAAGGTAAAGATGCATAAGGAGATCTCTGGAGATTGTATTGAAAGCGTTCTACCTCCAGTGTTTCACTAGGTCTTGCTGTCATTTGAAATATTTCATCCTTTAATTCTCTAGACCTACAATAATCCTGATATTTCTTTAGAAAAGCAGTTTTCATCTGATCCCAGTGATTTATAACACCTCCACCTAACCCCATAAACCATTGTAAAGTTGCTCCTTTTAATGTGGAGGGAAATAATTTTAGTTTTTGGGGATCGGTGGTATATTCATACCCCTGGCATAATACATCAAACTCAAATAGAAATGCATCTGGATCCTCTAATGTTAAGCCATGGAATGTAGGAATATTCTGGAGAGGAATGGCCTTCATAGGTGCATTGACTGCAGTGTCCACAATGGGATATTGCAGTGTGGAGGTTTGAAGTGTTTGTTGGTTATGGGCCATTTGATCAAATATGTGCCAATACCCTTCTAGGATCTCTAGGGAGTTCTTCCGAGGCTAAATAGAAGGAGTAGGAATGATCTTAATAGCACTTCCTTGGTCTGGGATAATGAGTGTTCCTTGCTGCACTACTATCTGGGGGATCTTGGCACTTCAGGTTCTTTTGCTTTGTTTTGGATGATCTTGACAGCACTCCCCTTATCTAGGTTGTTGAGTGTTTGGACTATTCGAGAGAGGATTTTGGCTCTTCTATTTCCCCTGTTTCTCCTCCTTCACAAATATTACTAGAATTCCCTTTTTGTAAAGAAATTGGGCAAGAATTCTCAATTTCTTGAAAATGTTGCTTAGTCTCTTCTATTTTGTTGTGCACCTCAGAAAAGGCTACAGATGGTGAGCCTGTGGCCTGAAGGGAGCCAATAAGTTGTCTATAAGCAACTTTTTATAGGGCCCACTGATGGCTGAGATTTGGCTTCCTTAATGATATCGTCTATGAAGGTTGATTGACCACGGGTCATTGGTCCCTTAGCTTTGTCAGGTTTGGGTAGCGGTTTTGGATTATTTTCAAGTTTTTTCTTCTTAGTCATACACACAACTCAAATGTTTATTTCTACCCAAAAAAATTAACAAATCTGCTGGAAAGCGGGCGAGGGAGCAGGGCTTTTACATGCTCCGTACGCAGGTTCTTACTTTCCATTTTTAATACCCAATTCTCTCCTAGCAGGTACTCATCAGATGCACACTACTCTCTAAAAGAAAAAGTGGCTACACTCTCCCTGGAAATAGCGTCAAAATGTTGAGTGTTAAAAGGCGTCTTTTTAACTCCTCTTTATCCTACATTAATTATCAATCCAGGTACAATTTTCTATTTCAAGAGTGTACACAGTATGTGGCGGTAATTTAATCCAAGAGTAATGTTTCTAACTTGTAGTACAGTGCTTTCAAATACAAGATTAAATAGATGCTTGAAAAAACCTACTTGCAATTAAAAGAAACTCAATGCTCTGAAACTAAATCATTCACTCAGGAAATGAACAACAATTATTAGTCAAGGATGCAGTAGCAATAACTCTTTCCTCTTTCAACTAATATAAATGAAATCAAACATAAACAAGATCCTCAATCTGAGAACTTTAACAGTAATAGCCAATGTCCTTTATAGTTGTTGATCTCACACTCCACACTAAAGTGACTGATTGGAAAGGAATTAAATCAACAATGCTGCCAATAGAAATGAAATAAATATGCTACTATAATGATGCTGAAAGGAAAAACCAAATACTTGCAGAAAGGAAATGAACAACAATTCTATTTAGTAGAAATGAACAACAGAAATTATGAAACCGTAATGAACAAAAAAGTCAGTTTACTGAAATGAACAACATAACAATATGGTTGTAGAGAATAATAATCTTATTATGATGAAAAGGAATGGCAACGCGATTCAGTTACAACATATACAATAAAACAATTCATAAACTCTTGAAACAAGGAGCAATAAAGCAGTGCGATTCAAATAAATGAAAATCAAACCAAACCATCACACAACTGTGGTTGTAAAGTAATGGTACATAATAGCAAGTGGATCCACCAGGGCCAGGCCCTTAGCTGCTAGTGAAGCACCACCGGACTACTTCAGTATAAAAGAATGGAACAACAACTGACTTATGTATTAATCATATGTGAAAATGTAATCGTACTCTGTTTTAATCAATGAGAGTCGATGATCAAAGTGGAAACTACAACAATGAGTTCTGAATAATGATAATGAATCCCCCAATCTTTACAAGCATTGTCCCTTTTATAATGGTCAGGCGGATAAAACAAGAAATAATAGATAGATTTTGAAACAACGATCCCTCCGCTCAATCTTCTAACTCCATTCAACTCATTGTCTTTTTGCGTTGATGATGTGGTATTTTCCATTCTTATCCTTAACTACGTGCTCGAATCTTGATCTTCTTATTTGGATACGACTTCCTGGTGAAGGAACAACAATTACTCTATTTTGTCTTTTCCTCCAGGATGGTAATTTTCCATTTCTTCTCTTTCCTGCAAGGAAAAGGACAATAATTAGCTAGATTGCAATAATCAATAACTCCCTTTTTTTCGCTATAATTCCTTGATATATTACCATCTTAGAATATAAAGGAGATATGATTAAGGGAAAATATAAGAAAATAAATGTCAAATGCATACATTTTCCATAGCTTAACACAACTTATGCACAATTTTCTCGCAATTAAACCAAGAGTCGCCAATTTCAGCAATTACAGAAGTTTCATTTGGTAGCATGCCCTGC
This sequence comes from Pinus taeda, assembly GCA_000404065.3. Classification (NCBI taxonomy): domain Eukaryota; kingdom Viridiplantae; phylum Streptophyta; class Pinopsida; order Pinales; family Pinaceae; genus Pinus; species Pinus taeda. The sequence continues at coordinate 9,435 of APFE030995370.1, read as the reverse complement.
AACCAACCAATTTTGACAAGCCAATATCAACAATAATCCTACTGCAAATGTATCCTCTAATGGAAAGGCCAACTGAAAGACAATTGTCTGAGTATGGGAAAAGCAAACTAAAAGACAATTGTCTGAGTATTGTTACTTCAGAATATGGGTAGATTCTTTGAGGCCTTGCCTAAATTTGTTTGAATAGAATATTGACCCTCAAGGACTCATATGTTGTACTTCATTGGAACACCTTCAGGTACAAAAATATGTATGCTGATAATACTTTGTAAACCCATTTTCCAAAGTCACCCTGTTAGGCTACATGAGTATGGTTTTCCTCTTTTTCAAAAACAATGAATATCCCACTTAACTATAGTCATTAAAAATAGGCCCTACAAATAAATATGCATCTGCAGACTCAACTATCTCAACACAGAATGCAATACTTGCTGCACCCCAATAAGTCCCTATGTAATGCTGGTGTGTCTCTAAAAGATTGCAATATTTGTTGCACCTCAGTAAGTCCCATGAAATGAGGAAGTGTCTCTATAACTTGTCCCTTAGTAGCTAGCATTACAACCACAACATAACCCGATGCATATGCTGACTCTAGACATAAATGAGATTCTTGTGCATGGAATGATCCAATTCAATAATAGCTAAGGCAGTAAAACACCAATGCAAACAAAAAGTGCAAATTCGCCCGAGAATTGTTTAGCGAGCAAAACATTGGACCAAAACCTAGAATGTAAACAAATTAAGAAATCTCAAGAACAATACAATTTATTTTGCAGGAAATGGTTGGTGAGATACCTTGGATATGAATGTAAATCAATATATTGTTTGAGGTGAAATCTTGATTTTTGTTATTTAATCTGGTTTTTTTACTATATATATGCATTGAAAACCCTAAAATACCCCTAGGGCACTTCGATTGTAACTACTTAACACCTTAGGAAGGGATGACTTTGCAACTCAAAGGGATGCTTTCTCTGCTTGATCAACTTATACCCTCTATATATTCCCTCTATATATGCAAATTTCAATGAAAATAAGCTCTTGGATTGAGCACTTAGTAAGGAAGTTGCATATGCCTCTGTTTTGAGTGGATTGTTTGATTGTATTACATTTAACATTAATTTTTTTTTCATTTACATTGGGCTATAATTAGATCACATAACATATCACATCCTTTTTCATCTATACTCTTCCTCCATATGGGCTACCGCTTTTTCTTTGCAACATTTGGTGAAAATGCTAGTTAATAACATTTCTCACCATAATTTAACCAAGTGTTTGCAAAAAAAAAAGATAAGAACAAGATGTAAATAACTATACTTACTAGAAGTTACTTCCCACTATTATTCTTGTGTTCTTCAACACTTTAATAAATAGGAGTAAAATTGTAACTGAGCAGATTTAGGAGTGGTTATTAACTATCAAAATTTATATGAATCTTTTTTCTTTAGTAGAAAATTAATTTTTCCACTTCATATATCAATTTTCAATTTGTAGGAAACCATATTTTAAGATTTGTCTAACTTGAGTGACAAAGACTAAACTATCTTGCAACACTTTGTTTCTCATGATAATTCATATAATGAAACTTGATTCACACCTTCTGAACTCACCTTATTAGGTAACTCACTATTATTTGTTATAGTAATTTATACTATAAAACTTAATTTATTGGGATATTCCATTGTAAAATCCACCATGGTATACAACTTAAAAGTCTATTGGAAATATAGGCCACCTTGTTAGCTTAGACATAGATTGCATTATATAGACTTGATTTCAATATCCAAAACAGAAAGAACTCATTGCTGTCGCCATTAAAAATTGAAAATTTATTATAACCTTATAATCATTCAATAATACATTATTTTTTCCATCTTATATTGTGATTTTTATATTTATTTTCAATTATAATATTTCTAATACAATATTTTCTTTAAAAATTGAATTATATTTAACACATCTACTTCCTATCAATCAATTTTACAAGCTTATAAAATGTGTTAAATCCCTTTGTATACATAAATAAATCATTAACAAAAATCATCCACATAAACTCTAAATCCAAATGTTTCACCTCTCAATCCATTTAAACTCTAAATCCAAATGTGTCAATGTAATGTTTATCCAAAAGTGTCAATGGGCTACTTTGGAGGACCATTATTCACTCTGCCCAGCCACATTGAATGCATATCCATTGATCCACTCTGCCAAGCAGAATGCATATCCGAACTCAGACATGATTCAATGCTACATAACAATGTGAAAAATGTTCTCCCCACATCCACGCTAACCCACCACCTACATACAATTAATTTTTTTGAAACTATGATGCACAGAGAAACTATGAAACTTAAATATTGATAATCTGAATTCCTGTCAAATATTGAAAACTTTGAACCCCTACAGTCTATCTGCCAGAGAATAAATTTCATGGCTAAACCCGGCGGATCAGACTTGGAAGTGCGAGGTTCACCATAACCAATACGATTCAATAGACCCTCAAGGCCGACTTTTGGCTTAGCGTCCACTAAAACTTTCTGTTTAATCTAACAACTTTTGCACAGTTATCATCGTCTCAGCAGCTGGATAAGGATGAGAAAACAACATGAAGGCAGACTTTAGGAAATGTGTGTCAGAATAAAAAGAAGAAGAGTTCATAAATTGTGACCCATCGATCAACGTGGTGCTGCTACGAGATACCACGTAGCAAATATAGTAAACTTATAATCTCCACCCAACTCAAATTTATTATTACTCTGCTGCTAAAAAGCAGGTATCCGGCCTCTTTACAGCCACTTCTCCAATATAAAGTCGCGGCGCAGCTTTATTGCTGCACTCTGCAAATACTGTTGTTAAAGTCCGGGTGACATGCTCATATTATAATGCTGCCATTGATGTGTGAATTCATTTATGCTTATGGGATTAGCTTTGGTGAAATAATATATCAAAGGCGGTGAAATAATATATCAAAGGCGGTGTATGTAGATTAGCTAAAGTTGTTCATGTTTGAAATGCTTTGAGTGCTGGCCAGCGGCAGTCTAGTCTGTTATAATAAAAGAAAGAAAAGGGCAAATTTGATAGAGAGCAACATTATTGGCTTACAAGCAGTATGGCTAATGACAAGATTCCATGGTTATAATGGGAAAAGGCATAATATAAATAGTAAGTTTATACATAGTAAATTTATTTATCTGTACTATAGTAAGCTTTTCTAAATGGTTTACGTGTAAAATGATAGAAATCTAAAAAGTATACATTTTATCTGTATTATTATAGTTTCAAATATTTTTCATTAATGGTTATTATCTATACTTTTCATAACAGTAGTTCTCTTATATTATAACTTTGCCTTCCTAAATATATTAGGACAATTATATAGTGATATTATTATTATGGAAAATCGTAATAACACATGAATTTATATATACAATGATCATTCCTTAAATATTCTATGTTATACAGAGAAACCATATATGAATTTATATATGAAGTATATAATGACATCAATATTAGAATAATAAATTTGGGATGAAATCAACTAATTATTATAATCCAAAAATATATAGGAAAATACAAACTGAATATATAAATAATTTAGTATTTAATATTTCAGATATATATATTATTGAGTTAGGATTAATTTAGTATTTAATATTTTAGAGATGTATTATTAAGTTATGATTTAGTTAGGGCTGAAACATGGAAATGTATATTTATAATATTAAATTTCTGAGAGACATTTACCTTGTATGTTTTATTATAATGAGTTAAATGTCTCTTAGAAAATTAAACTAGGTTAATGATGTATGAAGTGTGAATGATACCACATATTATCCATTTTCTAGTGAAAGTTAAATAATATAGTGTTTTTGATGGAATATTTTTTACTTGTGATAGAAATGATGGTATGAAATTAAATGCAATTTCAGGAAAGAAAAATGAAATCAAAATTAAGGTTGATATAATTGCAAAGGTAAGGAAACAATAAATGAATAGTGTTTTGGTTCATAGGAAGAATTTTTTTGAAAATGTATTATGTTTTAATCACATCAAGATTGGGCTATAGCGGTATACTTTTTTAATGGTGCCTATTTTCCTCATGTTTTAGGAGTAATGGATGAAATGTCACCTAGTTGTTATAATTTCATTTATTCTTTTCTTTTAGTACTAGAGTGGACTTGTGCTATGCTTAGTATTTGCATTAAAAAAAAATATATCTTCTTTATTTTTTTTCTCTTTTTTCCATTTAAGGTTATATTTGCAAAATTGGGGTTTCTTCTTATAGGGTGTTTTAATCAAAGGTCTGCCCCAATTTCCTCATGGAAGCTTTCACTTAGGTATTTTATTTTTTTCTCTCTTTTATTTTCCAGTTTAAGGTTTCTTCTTAATAAGGCTTTCAACCAAATTCTTATACCAAGAACAAAATAGAGATTCCCCTTAATGAGGCTTTCAACCAAATGCTCATACCAAGAATATAATAGAGATTCAATATACGTATTATATTTCTTTTTTCTTTTATATTTTTCTCAATATGGATGGATTGGTAACATCTTCACTATCAATCACATCCAAATGCTATGTTTCTACCATTTCTACAAAATCTTCCCTTCATACGAGATTCTTGTACACTTTCAATCTAAATCCATTTACTAGGAATGATATTGTTCCTCATTTATTGTTTTGGTTCAAATTGAACCATTATCGTATCACTTTTCAACAACATATGGTGTTAGTCTATGGTAGCATCTAATAGGTTTTCTAGTCTTAAATGATGCTAAGAGGCTAAGGAACACTAGATCTCCATAACCCAAAAAAAATCGCAAGATAAGCTTGGGTAACACCTTAGTTAAATTAATTTTCCATAATTAAATATTTCTTAACTTAGAAAAAGTTATAAATTAGAGACAATTAATTAAGGATGTTTGAGATTTCTCTAGAGGATTCTATTGATGAAGTCTGATTGATGTTATCCCTCAGTGGAGATTAAATCATGGTCGTTGAAGAATAAACAATAGATTATAAGAGAAGGTCAAAGGGCTTGGAGACAGAACTAGGGTGATTGAGTTGTGATAGGTAGATCGAGCTACCCAGTTCATAGCTTTGGTGAGTGTGTAATTTGAGCGACGGAAAGAGCATCAGAGAGAGGAGGAAGCATAGATGCGGAAAGAGTAAGAATCTAGAGAGCTTCCAAGTCATTCTCCAGTGTCCAAGAAGCAGGAGAAGGGAGGTTAAATTATCTGCAAAGAGGGCCGTAATAGCTAATGTGAATATATAGAAACTCTAGTGTGAATTGCTAAATCCCGGAAGAGTGTTGGGAATCATGATTGCCATTAGACCAAAACCCGTAGGTGTTAGTCAACGATCACATCACTAGATATAAGAATCCACGAGAAGCGGTTAGTCCATGTCACAAAATACATGGGGAGTATTGGTTTATCCAATGTCTAACAATATCCCCCTAACACGAGTCAGGTGTGTATCAAACTCGTGACCTATGCTTTGATACCACTTGTTGGGAATCATGAGTTTCATTAGACCAAAACCTGCAGGTGTTAGTCAATGATTGCTTTGCTAAAGATAAGGATCCATGAGAGGCAGTTACTCCATTTTGTGAAACACATAGGGAGTAGGTTTATCCAATGTCCAACAAAGGGAGTCCGGATAGCAAAGCGATTTCATTCTAGAGGTAGAGGGAGGAAGGACGGCTCATCCGAAGTCAAATTACAAGATGTGCAAAATTTCGTTCAACCAGCAGTGAACATTTTAGGTGGCTAACGGAAGAAGAAGTGCAGGAAGTGCAAGCACACAAAGGAGGTGAAGTTGATTGCAAAGGGAGATATTTAATCTCTAGCATTTTTCTTGTTTATTGCTAGAGGATTTCGGTTGGGTATCTAATTGTAATTATTTCTCAATTTTTTGCATAATAAAATTAAACCCTCATCTACTACACTAGTTTTCCCTTTAGGGTTTCTTTGGGGGCATCTAGACCAAAAATATTGGTGTCATTTTTATTTTTTATGTGCATCTATTTCTCAATTTCTCAATTATAATTCTTGTAAAAGAATGCATTAATGATTTATTCATTATTTTCCTTAAACATATAAATTGCTAACAAGTTAGAAGAATAAACTCCAATTGGTGCATTCATGGAAATTTCACATAGTATTAGATCATTGTTGATCAAATTAGAGGCTCATAAGTGAAGTAAGTGAAGATGTACAGTTTCAGAGGGAGATATGAGCACAATATTTCCAGATCTACACAGGCTAGCTAGGTTGTATGATTGATGGATAGGAAAATTGATTTCCAAAACAGAGAGGAGGGAACTTTTGATTTGTCTAGAAGCAGTAGCAGTAGGCAGTGGATTTGTCGATGAGAGGGTTCCAGTGAGTTGGTTAGTAAATTTGTAGAGTATATCTGAGTGCAGAGATTTGCAACAAGGGTTTGTAGTTGCTGATCTATGTAGGGCGGGAAGAGAAAAACATATGAAAAATATACCTAGGACTTTTGCAGTAAAGTTCTGATATTTTCTAGTATGGTTTTTGAGATAATCAACATTCAGGAGGATACGCATTTGTATTCCATATTGGAATATGAATTCACTCAAATATCTTGTCTCTCTAGCTCAACTTCACAAGGTGTATGGTACATAGATAGTGAAGCATCAACTCACATGACAAAAGTTAGAGATTTATTCTCCAATTAATGGGAGGAGGAGATGGACTTCCATATGTAGATGGGAAACAAGAGTAAATGTACTCCAGTGGGAATAGGTATTATCAAAATTCAGAGGGAGTCAGGAGAAAGCACCAACACTATAGATGTGTTGCATGTTAGGTATGAACCTAATATCAATGTCAGAAATATAGGACAAGGGATATTGTTCCTATTTTGTAGGGAATAAGGTTTCCATCAAACACTAGAACTGGAAGAATGAAGAAGATTGGAGCTTGTAGCAACATGTTGTACAAGTAATAGCTCGACTCTTGAAAGGCACTAGTTAGTAGCAATAACAATGATTTTAGTAGTAGTGGGAAAGACCTCAATGAGTTATGGCATAGGAGAATGGGGCATTTACGCTATGGATCACTTTGCATGCTTAGGGAGACAGTGATAGGCATTCTAGAATTGATCATGAAACATGGTGATGTGTGTAGGGGGTGTGTACTTGGGAAATATGCTAAGGAAACATTGCCAAGAATTGAAAGTAGATCAGATGGTGTGTTTTAACTTATACACTCAAATATTTATGTCCCTATGTCCACCAGATCTCTTAAAGGGTACAATTATTTCATTACCTTCATCAATGACAACTCTAGGAAAACCTGCAACTATTTTCTAAAGAGAAAGGATGAAGTTTGTATTTGTTTCCAAGAGTTTAAAGCTCTAGTGGAAAATGTGATAGGGAAAAGGATCAAGGTGCTTCACAAGGATAATGGAGGAGAGTACACAGATAGTGACTTGACGAGCTTTTGTGCAAAGGAGGGAATCAAGAGTGAGTGGACAACTCCATACCATCCATATAAAAATGGAGTAACAGAGGAGAAAATAGGTCTATAGTCAGGGAAACAAAGGTTATGTTATATGAATAGGATTTGCCCATTTTTTAATGGGAAGAGACATGTAACACAACGATGTATATACAAAATAGGGATCTCCATAGGGCATTAGGGAAGATAACAACAGAAGATATTTCCCAGGAAAGAATCCAAAAGTTAGTCACTTCAACATCTTTGGCAGTGTAGCCTACTGCCATATACCAAATGAAGAATGCACTAAGTTAGATCAAACTATAAAGAAGTGGTTCTTCATTGGGTATAGTGAAACCTCAAAGGCATACCAGATCTATATTCCTAGCAGTAGGAAGATTATCATGAGATCGGATGTAAATTTCATGAAGGATAGAGCCTTTAGGAGATCTCAAAGATCCTAGTAGGTGATTAGAGTGAGGTAGCAAAAGCTCCATTACCAAACGTAGGGTCAGCTACAAGGGTAACTGTAAGGATATTTACAAGGATCTAGTATAGTTACTAGTACTAGCATGACCTCAGGTGTAGGAAATCCTATGAGTTCGTAGCAGATGAAGTAGCAGAGGCAGGATGATAATTTGTTTGAACCACCCATCACTAGTGGTCAAACTAGCAAGGAAGTTTGTGAGATTTTGAGGGATGTGGAGGAGTTTATGGGAGCTCCTAGGATGGGCACGAGAGAATGCAGACAACGAGATAGGTACCATGCATTGGTGGCATAGGTTGTTGAACCTTCCAGTTATCAGGAGAACGCACAACATCAAGTGTGTTGGGATGCCATTGTGGAAGATTATATCTCCATCGTGACTATTGATGATTGGGAGATACTGTCAAGACTAGTGGATATGTCAATCGTGGGCTCTTGGTGGATCTATAAGATCAATTATGATTCAAACGGTAGCATGAAGAAATACATGCTAGGTTTTTGGAAAAGGGTAATGCGTAGAAGGAAGGAATATATTATGAAGAGACGTTCAAACAAATTTCCAAATATAATTCTATCTAGTCAGTTATATCTCTAACAACACAGATGGGATGGAAGATTCGCAAAATGGACGTCAATAAAACGTTCCTGAATAGGGTGATAGAGGAGGAGGTATACATCAAACATCCATAGGGAATCGAGACACATGAAAGAGGCACACACATGTGAAAAATGAAGAGAGAACTATACAAGCTAAAATAGGCTCCTAGGAAATGGTATGGTTAGATTGACAACTCCCTGTAGCAAATGGGATTTTTCGAGAGTGATGCACTTCCCAACCTTTACTGTTCGGTTGTGTTATATTCTTTCCATGACTAGCCCACGTAGTTAACCGGGGCGGTTATAAGGGGGGCGAAGCCCTCGCTTCATTGCACCGATTGCATAGTAGGGGGGAGTCACAGGGGGTTTGAGGGGTGTAGGTCACCCAACTCTATGGGGTCTGGGGCAGCGCCCTGGAAAATTTTGGTTTTGGACCCTATGTTAGGTTGGGTGGGCTTATCTATGGTTTTGTGCATGATTTTCACACATGTTTTGGACACGATGGTTTTTGGTCCATGGTTTTGGATGCGAGGGTTTTCGGTCCATGGTATTAGATGCTTCGGCATGTATAAATATGTATTGTAACATTGAAAGAAATATAATGAAAAATCAAAATGGTAGTCCTAGTTTTGGGATCCAGTGGAAAATCTCTGTTTATATGTGTTTTATGTGTTATGCTCTCGCATTATTTATTTTATGTGTTTTAGATTTCATATGCAGGTAATTTATGTATGGGGTTAAAACCTACATTTGATATCAGAGGTATTTTGGCTTCAAGGGGATGCCTTTGTTGCTAAGGGGTTTTTCTCGGGCTTATGGTAGCCCCTGTTGAGTGGGAGATCTGCAAGATCGATTCTGGAGGTGAAACAAGATGGTGAG
>APFE030995362.1:30070-44350 GCA_000404065.3 Pinus taeda | reverse complement strand
TGACTGATACATAGTTTCATTTCTTGGATTTTATGCTTGTATTTGTCTTGTTCTTTGCATGTGCAGGTGTCTATTCACAAGGATTGTGAGGATTGTGACCAGCTGAAGCGAAAGAACGGAAGCGACGACCCTTCTATGAATATAAGTGTTATATTCGAGGTAGGCTCTCATCGTTGGCCTTTACTTTGCAATTAGGAACCTGCATGTTAGCGTTGTTCAATTGTTGCTAGACCCCATTTAGGCTAGTGGGATCGCCTCTGTCCACAGAGGGGATTTACCTACACAACATAAAAGCTTTGAGAATGGTTGTTGTGCAAAGCTGTCAGTTTACAAAGAATAAGCAGTGAAAAGGGAGGAGAGCGATAGGATGATCAGTAAAAGGAAGGAGAGTGATGGCTTCAGAAGTTTTTAAACTAGTGCTATGAAAGTCCTGTTGAAAATGGCATAGGATCGTTAGGATTTGAACAGTTACGTTGCCAGGAGTGCATTCAAATGGTTAACGGCTAGGCAACGTGGCAGGAGGAGAGTGGCGGGGGAGTCATGGTGGGGACGCGTCAAAGCGGGGGAAAGCATAGGCGGTTTCTGAGGGGGTAGCGAATGGTAAGTGGTTTCGGCTGGGGTGGGGTGTGAAATTGGGAGAAGTTGCCATTTAGGATGGGGCCTGGCAGGAAAACAACATTTTCAGACCCCCCCCCGGACGAAAAAGGCAGGATGGAGAGATGGGGGCGAAGAATGATACGGGTCGTGGATCATGAGCAGGAATAGATCCCGATGCCTTGACAGTGTTGTCGATTAACCATATGTGACAAAGAAGCTTTGTCCATATGTGCTTTATGCTTTTGCCTTTCTGACTTAGGATAAAGGTGGAAGGTGAAATATATATATATAAAGCACTTTATCCTATCATGCACATTTTTCCTTTTTTACAATGTCCTTTAACTTAGGATAAAATGGCATAGGAAAACATTTATAAAAACAACTAATTTACCTACCTATGACTAAACTAACATTTTATTTTTTCTAAAGGGTGCACTTAGACTAGAAAACCCACGTTATTTTCTTTTATACAGAATAAAAACTATCTAAATTCTATCCCTTATTTCTTCTATTGATTCAAATTAAAGAGTTGAATCAATGTCATTTTCTACCTAATTACTGATTTACCCAGATTAGACTGTTGGGCAAATCTTTATTCTCTAACCTAACTTACAAAAATTTAAAGAAGTTTAACCATGATTACACTGTATGATTAAACAAGTAGCTAGACATTGTGGCATTTTGAACAAGATTCACACAATATTTATTTAGCAATGATGAAGAAAACTAAATATCATTAGTGGCATTTAGACTTGCAACACTTTCAGTATTATCCCTTTTTTTGTTTTTCTTTTGATGGGGTTCTATTTTACATTCTTTTTCAATATTTTTGTTTTTTCTCTTTTTTCTTATTTATACCCTCTTTTCATTTTTTTAATCTATTTTTTCTTTTATTTGGAAAGCATTGGCAGATTGACAAGTATTTAGAATATAAGATTCCTAAGATACAATATTCAAATACCTTGAGATCCTATATATTATAGGACCCTAACAGAGATTATGAACTTTTCTTAGAAATCAACTAGGAAATGTGGTGGACTTATATGCTTTATTTTACACTTAATCATTACAAGTTATCTCGTCTCTTTAAAAGGTATCAACATATGTCACTTTTATGGACACCTTGATCCTTTGTGTTAGACAAGTAGTCACTTAACGAAGACTGAGATATTTAATAACTTCTTCATATCTATGTTGTTACCATTAAAATAACTTGTCCAACTACCCATATGAAGTGGCCAAATCCAACAATAACATAATCTCAAAAATTTACATGACAAAATTCTAAACATAGTATTTCAATGGCTTCAATGTCATGACTATCTCATGATTCTCTTACATCTCATTGCACTAATGAATTCATGTTACAATGACTTCAACGTCATCTCAATTAAAAAATGGTTATGCCAATGAACTATTATTAGAATGAACCACCTTTTTTACCCATCAATTATTTTCCATGTAACCTATCATACATTTTTACCATTAATGATTGAAAATTTGAAATGTTAGTGTAATAAGGAATAGGGGAATGCACATGTTTCGTTCTAATTCTTAGGAGATCGGAGGTGTCAAAGTAATTCTAGGAGTGTGTTTATTTTCAATAAGTTGATATGTTGTTCTTCAAAATTTTGTGAAATTGTCAATGTTGCAGATATATTCTAGGGTTGTAGTCACAAATATTGATATGCAATAAAGATTATGTTGAAGTAGATTATAAATTTCAAGTTTCTGTGGTGCAAGGCCACTTCGCCTACTACTTGTTGGCTAGTCATGAACGCAAGTGCATTGATGATAATGGAAACTCATATTCAATATTGAGTATATTTTTCCATACAAGATGTCATACAAATCTTGAATTAAAAATTCTTAATGAAGTCAAAACAATACAAATGAGGATGGATCCAGTGAGTTAAATCCTTCGAGTGATCCTTCCTCTTTGAAGTTTGGTGAAATTTTTAATAAATTATATTAGACACAAAATGTTTGCAATGTAGGATACTTAAACAACAAGAGAATCACAAGAGGACCAAGATTTCCCAATTTATCAAGATGTACCATATTTGGAAGCCACTTTAAATGCAATTGATTGTATGTTGAGGAACAAGCTAGGAAGGATGGTGCAACCTAAGAAATAAATAGAAAAATTTGTGATGATGTGTAGTTGAAGCTCGAAGATGTGCAATCACCATTTCAACTATGTTGCAAAATGAAATTGAAGCTGCTATTGGAAAGCATGAAAGTTGCTCCATGGACAACATGTTATAAGTAAAGGAGTAGTTGAGAGACGAGCCCAATTAAGACTTAGGCCATCTATATTGGAATAAAATTGGGGGAGCCTTCTAATGCTAAAGAAGTTATTGATCAAATGAATTTAGATCAACTTTCATTAATTTCCTTATGTCAAGAGTTTAAATTCAAAATGCTTCAATCACACCACAAGTCCTAATTGGGCAAAAAAATTGGGCAATGCTTTATTTTACCTAAAGTCAAATATTGATTTTGAATCAAACGATGATGAGTTACTTTAAAATCTAGTGGAATAATTTAAGAGGACATCAATGAAGACAATAAAATAATTGGAGATAAGGAAAGAAGTAGAGACTACTTTTGGAGTTCATGGGAGACATCAAGAAGCAATATTACTTGGGGAAGGTTGGTGAGTTATCCCAAATGATATTTATTAACTCCTTTAAAGTTTTATCTAGGTTGTAGAATTTTCTTGTGGTATGTGGGCATGACAAATAGTTACATTCAACAATTCTATTTGTATATCATGAAAGCTACCTACTATTCGGGAAAACATAATCAAATTGTAGATCGTCAAAACCAACAAAGAAGTCTAAGAGCATGGAGCATACTACATTGAGTTTTAGGGCTGACAAAGGGCTACCAAATCTTATTATGGATCAAATTAAAAATTTGGAGGAACTTAATAAATGGATGGATGCAGAGATAGAATTGATTCTTCAGTTGAAGCTAGCCAATGAATAGACATTGGATTTGGAAACCACCACCCATGTTCATTCTAGGTTGCACTTAGCAGATGGGAAGGGGTTAGTGTAGGGTTCAACATGGCAATAATTAAGATGGTCATTTTAGAAGGCATCCCTAAGGTGAAGGGTCACTTTTCTAGGCAATGAAATGAATTGTGGAAGAAGTCTTTCTAGTTTTGCAATTTTTCCAAGGCATTGTTTTAAGGACAAGACAACATGATAGACTTTGGTGAGATATTAGTCAAAGAAATGGTAATGTTTATGACTACAACAATGGAAAAAATTTGTAATACGATGCTTGCAATAAGGAATTTATGATATAGAGATAGCAAAATTAATACATACACCTAGAGACTACTACTTGGATGCTACAACTTGGACATGGCAACTTGTAGATATGCAGATGAAGACATGCAAACCAGGGATCCAAATGACTATGATAGAGCAATATGTATGCTTACCTTCTAAATAATTTTTTTGTGATTTTATAAATTAATATAAATATTAAGTGACATGCTTCCATTATGATGATGAGATGTAGTTGAACTAAGGTTGCAGGCCATAGCGTCCATTCATTTTGCTAGTGTCAATCTTACTTCTTCACATGTATTTGCTAGTCCTCATCCTACTTTTTCACATGTAGTAGCATTACTAGATGATGCAAAGATCATTAAATGATTGTTTAAATTTATGAGAAAATGATCATTCTCAATATTCTTATAAAACATGGACCATTTATTAATAACATACACTTTGTATATAATTCCATTAATGACTTACATTATGCATATAATTTATAGTATTTCATTTGTATGTATGTTATTTTCAAAAGCCAAGTATTGAATTATGAAAGCAATGAAAACATCAATATCAATTGCCTTATTCTCTTTGTGTGAATGATAACGATGTCTTTGTCTATATAACCTATGAGAGTTGTGTTAGATTTCTTTTTGGCGTTTGACCATATATTTTTATTAGTTATCCATCATTAAGGTAACAAGACTCATTTGTGCATCTCTAATGAGAGGCATTTCTAAATGAATGATGTGTTGGAGTTCAAGGTGTGAATAAAAAATATATTTTGTTGCTTTGTAATCATAAAATGAAATTTTAACCAAATTAAATTAACATTTTTTATGGTTTGTTAAAATACATCATATTTCCAATTACAAAATAATATACACACATAAGAAACATTAAATAACAACTATATGGAAAATATTTTTATTATTCACATGTAAAAACTGCTGTGAAATATGCATTCTTCCCAGTTTAAAAAACTATGAAATATATTATTCAATAAAGTGTTTTATTTTGAAAAGAAAATAGGTATTAATATGCATTCAAATATGTATTCACTCTAAGTGAGATTTAAAGGTATTTTTAGATTAACCTATATTATAATTGAGATAATTGAAGTGGAGATGAGTAATATAGTCTCTGTTCTCATAGAGCGAAATAGTATTGTGTAAGTTATTTCCCAATTCCACACCCTTGCAAACTATCCAAACTGGAGATATCACAAAAGAAGTATATCCCCTGCTCCAATTTGAAAGGTCTCCATTTTCTTAGGGAACGATAAATAATAACATACTTAAAGCAAAAGTAAAAGATCGCAATGATTTTAACTTACATCAATTGCCATAACCAAAATCTTGTGAACACCTGTCCAAACAGGAATCTCCAGACAGCTGAAACTTATGACAGGAGTTTATCTGGTTGCAGTAAACAAATCCAAAAAGGTGTAGTTGCGCAAATCACTTCAAAATATTTGAGGCATATGGAAGGAACATATCATTCCAATTAAAGAAGAAACAAATAGCTAAGTCAAATAACCCAAAATTGCAAACAAACAAAATAACACTGTAGATTTTCCAAAACAATAATAATAATTTTAGTCTAAACTCCAACTGAGCTCCTACTGAATTAATTGTAAATTTCTGTAATCTATTAGCCCAACAAAGACAAACAATGAATTGGTATCTGACCAAGTCAGTGAACCCAAACCAGAACTGAGCAGCTAGTATGTAATGAAGCAGCTGGACCATCATAAGCACAAACATAATAAAGTCCAAATATAATAGCTTGATGCTAACTTGTAATAATTGTAGAAAACAGAGCATCCAGAACAAATATGGTTCATACTGATCAGAAAGTTATGATAGAAAGCTCTTTTATAATGAGGAAATAAAAATGCTTTTGATTAAGATAAAGAAATTTGATTACAAATTATTGAGAAACTCTCCTAGCATTGGAAAAGTCCATATCATTATAGGCCTATAGAAGTATGTTAGGGTCAGATTAGTGTGAGGTCATGCCCGAGATTTCTGGACTATTTTCTTTTGTCTTACTTTCATGTTTTGTTGCAGATAGATATGTCCTGGAGCCATTAGAGTATATTCACATTATCTCAGTGTATGTCAGATGTTTTTTAATGCTTTTGATTCAGTTATCTCAGCTTTACATGAAAATGGTACATAACTCATAATACATAATATATATGAATCGGATAATGATGAACATAATTTACATGAATAAACTGAAAATTTCGTTCAAACTCTAGCTGCTTTGTACCGTACACAAAAACTCATTTTCTTATTATTTCTGTTCAGGTTGGAAACACATTGGAAAAACAGAGTTACATTACTGTCCACATATAATCTCTGACTGTCCTTCTAGCTACCAGAGAGCTAGAAAAACCATCTACTCTGAACCGGCCACAAGGTTGAGTAAGACTTGTATGAACCCTGCCACGTCAAATCCTTCTCCGAATCATCCGCTCTGGGCCATGTGATCTTCCAAGGCATATAAGGCCACACCAGTGCTCTAGACGGGTTATCTCTAGACCTGAAAGATCCGATCAGCAGCTTGGTCCAATCACCTTGACTTGCAATCCAGAATAGACAGTGTCTCGCGTTGCACTCACATATCTCTGCAGTGGCTACTGCAGATTTTAAAGAAAGGAAATGCAGTGGGATTGACTCCACATCTGCAGATCCAGCCTTCCTCTTATCAAACTTGTAATGGGAACGGCCAGATTGTAATAAAATTAAAGAACCTGTTACCGTTTCACCCAATTCAAGTTATACTAAAAGCAAGACGTGACAAGCACGTGAGGCAGCCAAGCAACCTTAAAATAAACCACTGCATCAAAAAATAGTTGTCCTGTCAAGTTTTGAATACACCTACACAGAACAAACTTGCAGTGAAAACTGCCAAATTGCCTGTGCACGTGATTCCTACATCTGGACATAAATTAACGGAATCTGTCACTGTTTCATTTGACTCAAGCATCAATGCTAAATAGCCATTGTAACCAGCCAGTCAATTCTGTAATGAAGAAGATTATGAACTTTTCTTAGAAGTCAACTAGGAAATGTAGTGGACTTATATGCTTTATTTTACACTTAATCATTACAAGTTATCTTGTCTCTTTAAAAAGTATCAACGTATGTCACTTTTACGGACACCTTGATCCTTTGCATTAGACAAGTAATCACTTAACGAACATTGAGATATTTAATAACTTCTTCATATCTATGTTGTTACCATTAAAATAACTTGTCCAACTACCCATATGAAGTGGCCAAATCCACCAATAACATAATCTCAAAAATTTACATGACAAAATTCTAAACATAGTATTTCAATGGCTTCAATTTCATGACTATCTGATGATTCTCTTACATCTCATGATACTAATGAATTCATGTTACAATGACTTCAACGTCATCTCAATTAAAAAATGGTTATGCCAATGAACTATTATTAGAATGAACCACCTTTTTTACCCATCAATTATTTTCCATGTGACCTATCATACCTTTTTACCATTAATGATTGAAATTTGAAATGTTAGTGTAATAAGGAATAAGGGAATGCACATGTTTCGTTCTAATTCTTAGGAGATCGAAGGTGTCGAAGTAATTCTAGGAGTGTGTTTATTTTAAATAAGTTGATGTGTCGTTCTTCAAAATTTTGGGAAATTGTCAATGTTGCAAATATATTCTAGGGTTGTAGTCACAAATATTGATATGCAATCAAGATTATGTTGAAGTAGATTAGAAATTTCAAGTTTCTGTGGTGCAAGGCCACTTTGCCTACTACTTGTTGGCTAGTCATGAACACAAGTGCATTGATGATAATAGAAACTCATATTCAATATTGAGTATATTTTTCCATACAAGATGTCATACAAATCTTGAATTAAAAATTCTTAATGAAGTCAAAACAATACAAATGAGGATGGATCCAGTGAGTTAAATCCTTCCAGTGATCCTTCCTCTTTGAAGTTTGGTGAAATTTTTAATAAATTATATTAGACACAAAATGTTTGCAATGTAGGATACTTAAACAACGAGAGAATCACAAGAGGACCAAGATTTCCCAATTTATCAAGATGTACCATATTTGGAAGCCACTTTAAATGCAATTGATTGTATGTTGAGGAACAAGCTAGGAAGGATGGTGCAACTTAAGGAATCAATAGAAAAATTTGTGATGATGTGTAGTTGAAGCTTGAAAATGTGCAATCACCATTTCAACTATGTTGCAAAATGAAATTGAAGCTGCTATTGGAAAGCATGAAACTTGCTCCATGGACAACATGTTATAAGTAAAGGAGTAGTTGAGAGACGAGCCCAATTAAGACTTAGGCCATCTATATTGAAATAAAATTGGGGGAGCCTTCTAATGCTAAAGAAGTTATTGATCAAATGAATTTAGATACACTTTCATTAATTTCCTTATGTCAAGAGTTTAAAATTCAAAATGCTTCAATCACACCACAAGTCCTAATTGGGCGAAAAAATGGGCAATGCTTATTTTATCCAAAGTCAAATATTGATTTTGAATCAAACGATGATGAGTTACTTTAAAATCTAGTGGACTAATTTAAGAGAACATCAATGAAGACAATAAAATAATTGGAGATAAGGAAAGAAGTAGAGACTACTTTTGGAGTTCATGGGAGACATCAAGAAGCAATATTACTTGGGGAAGGTTGGTGAGTTATCCCAAATGATATTTATTAACTCCTTTAAAGTTTTATCTAGGTTGTAGAATTTTCTTATGGTATGTGGGCATGGCAAATAGTTACATTCAACAATTATATTTGTATATCGTGAAAGCTACCTACTATTCGGGAAAACATAATCAAATTGTAGATCGTCAAAACCAACAAAGAAGTCAAAGAGCATGGAGCATACTACATTGAGTTTTAGGGCTGACAAAGGGCTACCAAATCTTATTATGGATCAAATTAAAAATTTGAAGGAACTTAATAAATGGATGGATGCAGAGATAGAAGTGATTCTTTAGTTGAAGCTAGCCAATGAATAGACATTGGATTTGGAAACCACCACCCATGTTCATTCTAGGTTGCACTTAGTAGATGGGAAGGGGTCAGTGTAGGGTTCAACATGGCAATAATTAAGATGGTCATTTTAGAAGGCATCCCTAAGGTGAAGGGTCACTTTTCTAGGCAATGAAATGAATTTTGGAAGAAGTCTTTCTAGTTTTGCAATTTTCCGAAGGCATTGTTTTAAGGACAAGACAACATGATAGACTTTGGTGAGATATTAGTCAAAGAAATGGTAATGTTTATGACTACAACAATGGAAAAACTTTGTAATAAGATGCTACAACAATGGAAAAACTTTGTAATACGATACTTGCAACAAGGAATTTATGATATAGAGATAGCAACATTAAGACATACACCTAGAGACTACTACTTGGATGCTACAACTTGGACATGGCAACTTGTAGATATGCAGATGAAGACATGCAAACCAGGGATCCAAATGAGTATGATAGAGCAATATGTATGTTTACCTTCTAAATAATTTTTGTGTGATTTTATAAATTAATATAAACATTAAGTGACATGCTTCCATTATGATGATGAGATGTAGTTGAACTAAGGTTGTAGGCCATAGCGTCCATTCATTTTGCTAGTGCCAATCTTACTTCTTCACATGTATTTGCTAGTCCTCATCCTACTTTTTCACATGTAATAGCATTACTAGATGATGCAATGATCATTAAATGACTATTTAAATTTATGAGAAAATGATCATTCTCAATATTCTTATAAAACATGGATCATTTATTAATAACATACACTTTGTATATAATTCCATTAATGACTTACACTATGCATATAATTTATAGTATTTCATTTGTATGTATGCTATTTTCAAAAGCCAAGTATTGAATTATGAAAACAATGAAAACATCAATATCAATTGCCTTATTCTCTTTGTGTGAATGATAACAATGTCTTTGTCTATATAACGTATGAGAGTTGTGTTAGATTTTTTTTGGTGTTTGACAATATATTTGTATTAGTTATCCATCAAGATAACAAGACTCATTTGTGCATTTCTAATGAGATGCATTTCTAGATGAATGATGTGTTGGAGTTCAAGGTGTGAATAAAAAATACATTTTGTTGCCTTGTAATCATAAAATGAAATTTTAACCAAATTAAATTAACATTTTTATAGTTTGTTAAAATACATCATATTTCCAATTACAAAATAATATATACACAAGAAAAATTAAATAACAACTATATGCAACATATTTTTATTATTCACATATAAAAACCGCTGTGAAATATGCATTCTTCCTAGTTTAATAAAGTGTTTTATTTTGAAAAGAAAATAGGTATTAATATGCATTCAAATATGTATTCACTCTAAGTGAGATTTAAAAGTATTTTTAGATTAACCTATATTATAATTGAGATAATTGAAGTGGAGATGAGTAATATAGTCTCTGTTCTCATAGAGCGAAACAGTATTGTGTCTCAAGTTATTTCCCAATTCCACACCCTTGCAGACTATCCAAACTGGAGATATCACAAAAGAAGTATATCCCCTGCCCCAATTTGAAAGGTCTCCATTTTCTTAGGGAATGATAAATAATAACATAATTAAAGCAAAAGTAAAAGATCGCCATGATTTTAACTTACATCAATTGCCATAACCAAAATCTTGTGAACACCTGTCCAAACTTACATCAATTGCCATAACCAAAATCTTGTGAACACCTGTCCAAACAGGAATCTCCAGACAGCTGAAACTTATGACAGGAGTTTATCTCGTTGCAGTAAACAAATCCAAAAAGGTGCAGTTGCGCAAATCACTTCAAAATATTTGAGGCATATGGAAGGAACATATCATTCCAATTAAAGAAGAAACAAATAGCTAAGTCAAATAACCCAAAATGGCAAACAAACAAAATAACAATCTAGATTTTCCAAAACAATAATAATAATTTTAGTCTAAACTCCAACTGAGCTCCTACTGAATTAATTGTAAATTTCTGTAATCTATTAGCCCAACAAAGACAAACAATGAATTGGTCTCTGACCAAGTCAGTGAACCCAAACCAGAACTGAGCAGCTAGTATGTAATGAAGCAGCTGGACCATCATAAGCACAAACATAATAAAGTCCAAATATAATAGCTTGATGCTAACTTGTAATAATTGTGGAAAACAGAGCATCCAGAACAAATATGGTTCATACTGATCAGAAAGTTATGATAGAAAGCTCTTTTATAATGAGGAAATAAAAATGCTTTTGATTAAGATAAAGAAATTTGATTACAAATTATTGAGAAGCTCTCCTAGCATTGGAAAAGTCCATATCATTATAGGCCTATAGAAGTATGTTAGGGTCAGATTAGTGTGAGGTCATGCCCGAGATTTCTGGACTATTTTCTTTTGTCTTACTTTCATGTTTTGTTGCAGATAGATATGTCCTGGAGCCATTAGAGTATATTCACATTATCTCAGTGTATGTCAGATGTTTTTTAATGCTTTTGATTCAGTTATCTCAGCTTTACATGAAAATGGTACATAACTCATAATACATAATATATATGAATCGGATAATGATGAACATAATTTACATGAATAAACTGAAAATTTCGTTCAAACTCTAGCTGCTTTGTACCGTACACAAAAACTCATTTTCTTATTATTTCTGTTCAGGTTGGAAACACATTGGAAAAACAGAGTTACATTACTGTCCACATATAATCTCTGACTGTCCTTCTAGCTACCAGAGAGCTAGAAAAACCATCTACTCTGAACCGGCCACAAGGTTGAGTAAGACTTGTATGAACCCTGCCACGTCAAATCCTTCTCCGAATCATCCGCTCTGGGCCATGTGATCTTCCAAGGCATATAAGGCCACACCAGTGCTCTAGACGGGTTATCTCTAGACCTGAAAGATCCGATCAGCAGCTTGGTCCAATCACCTTGACTTGCAATCCAGAATAGACAGTGTCTCGCGTTGCACTCACATATCTCTGCAGTGGCTACTGCAGATTTTAAAGAAAGGAAATGCAGTGGGATTGACTCCACATCTGCAGATCCAGCCTTCCTCTTATCAAACTTGTAATGGGAACGGCCAGATTGTAATAAAATTAAAGAACCTGTTACCGTTTCACCCAATTCAAGTTATACTAAAAGCAAGACGTGACAAGCACGTGAGGCAGCCAAGCAACCTTAAAATAAACCACTGCATCAAAAAATAGTTGTCCTGTCAAGTTTTGAATACACCCACACAGAACAAACTTGCAGTGAAAACTGCCAAATTGCCTGTGCACGTGATTCCTACATCTGGACATAAATTAACGGAATCTGTCACTGTTTCATTTGACTCAAGCATCAATGCTAAATAGCCATTGTAACCAGCCAGTCAATTCTGTAATGAAGAACCTCATCATGGATTGGCTTCCCTGTAGCTTCTTGAATACCCCCAGTTCAAAATACATTCGAGCGGAGAAGTTTTCCCCACCTGAGAAACAAACGCAATCCAGATTGTGCTTGCAAATCGTTTACAGAAAAGTTGCAGATATCAAATTGTTGGCCTGCTCATATAGCTTCCAGACTCCATTGGTGGGAGAAAACCAAATTGAGGCGGATGAGTAAGTAGAAAAAGGAAAGTGGAGGATAATGTTTACCAGCCCTAAAGTCGATAAGAAGGTTTTATCTGGATGTATCGCACTAAAAGAATAGTGTGAAATATTATGGAGTCGATAAAAAGAAAAGAGGATGGAATATGTTTATCTTATAATGCTTGCAAGTTGTAAAGTGGGTAAAGAAATGTATAGATTAGACTTAGAGGATAATATCAAAATCACATCAATAATTGTATAATAGATAAACAAAAGTAAGATTAACATCATTTTAATAATTGTAAAGTTGATAAAGAAAATAAAAGAAAACCTATTTATATTATAAATTATATTAAAATATAATTTTAAAAATAAATATGGAATTAGAATAAATTAATTAAATAAAGAAAATTAATGATTATTAAAGTTAAAAATCATATGTATATATAGTATTTAATAATTTAAAGGTTAATAAGTAATATTTAAATCTATATATGGAAGTTTTTATTTGTAATTAATTTAATTATTGTTTTAAGAGGTGTTTTTCAATTTGTCTATGAGGTTTTGGATAGACTGCGATTGGTTAAGACACTCTTTGATCTGAAGTTACTATTTCCATTCTCCATTTCAATAGGGGTGATATGTTAGACATGATGAAGATGTAGTCCTACCAAGCCTACAAAGAAAAAGAGGTGCTCTCCAATATAGCATGTAAGAGATGATTGATTAAGACACTCCTTGATCTGAAGTCACTATTTCATTCTCCATCTCAATAGGGGTGATATGTTGGACATGATGAAGATGTAGTCCTACCAAGCTTACAAAAAAAAGAGGTGCTCTCCAATATAGCATGTAAGAGATGTTGTAATGTAAACATAAGCATTTTGAATTGGTCCAATTAAAATAAAATTAATATTTTATTGTTAGTAGTTATGGTTTTTCCTATGGTCTGTGTTATAATGAAGCCTATTTAGACTTGACTGTGTCAACACCCTTGTTAAATATGGATTAAAGATAAATATAAGTTTTTTAATGAAAATTACATGTTTTCAAATTTAAATTTATAAATATCATTATCATCATGTATTTAAAATTTTATGCATTATATCTTTAATTAATTTCATTATTTGATAAGAACCATATGTTTATGAACCTTAAATTAATCTTGATAAGAACCTTAGGTTTCCAAACCTAAAATTAAACAAAATAAACATAAATAAAGAGATTCAACTTTTCCCCAATGGGGTGAGGATTCGGTTCTACGTGTGGCAGCAGGGCGGCGTACAAAGACCGCCTGGCCTCCATGCGCCCCTTAATGTTTTTGAAATGGATATGGCCATGATTAAGGCTATGTAGGTTGGCGGAATACCCACTTGCGACAAGGTTATATGCATGTTACGATGAGTGAAGAGCTTCATTCCAGTGTGTTGGGCGATGAAGAGGGAGACTCTTGAGAATTGTGGGTCTGAGCGGAGGTTTGCCCTACAATGGCTATGGCTCTTGGCAGAGGGGGAACGTAGGTTTTCTCTTAGTCTATGACATGGAGAGTGTCTAGCTCAGGAGTGCCTGTGGGATCTGTTGCAATCCGCGTTGGGTTTTTTGTTCTGGTCTGTTGATCTTCCATGGTCTATCTCAAAGGCCAAGGCTAGCTTCCTTTACCAAGCCTCGTTGACCTGGGACAGTCTTCATTGGTTGCATGGTTGTCCTCTTTGTTCACGGTCGGACTTTGGAGTGGGAGAGAACAACAAATTGGCTCCATCAGATACTCGGGG
>APFE030995362.1:18094-29701 GCA_000404065.3 Pinus taeda | reverse complement strand
GGGTGGCAAGGTCGGTGTGGTGCCGACATTTCCATGCTCCTCCAACTACTTTGTGATTGCTATTATCTACGACGATAGTGATAACATCAGAGCAGGAGTTCAGTGGCGCAGTGATGGAGTCCTTTCACAAAAGTGTCGCCACGCCTCTCACCTCGGTTCCACCTGCTTCGCAGCCTCGGTCACCCCCACTTGGTTTCATATAGTCTCTATGCCATGCCAATGGGGTCGTCCGAGGCAGGGGAAATCTAAATTCTATAACAAGTGGAATTTCTTATTCATAATTTACAAAGGTTATGAACTGTGAAACTGCTAAGAAAATGTGGGCCAAGCTTGTTGCCATTTATGATGGAGACGTCAAAGTCAAGAAGGAAAAACTCCAAACTTTTAGAAGACAATTTGAAAGCCTAAAAATGAATGGCGAAGAAGACATTGCAGCTTTTTTTCTCTAAGTAGATGAAGTTGTCAATTTACTCAAGGGTTTAGGTGAAAATATTGAAGAAGCAATGGTTTTCCAAAAGGTTTTGAGACCACTTCCAGAACACTTTGATTCCAAAGTCAGTGCCTTCGAAGAAATAAAAGACTTCGATATCCTATCAATGGATGAACTACATGGAATTCTCATTGCATATGAAATGAGAAAAGGAATCTCAAATCCTAAAGAAGTTGTTTTCAAGGCCTCAAAAGCATCAAGAAAAGGGAAAGGTTGTAATTGTAGCAGTGATGATTTCGATGATGAAACAGAACTAGCACAATTTGTTAAGAAGCTAGGGAAAGGATCCAAACTCAAAGGTAAGTATCCTCTCAGAAAAGGAATCTCAAATCCTAAAGAAGTTGCTTTCAAGGCCTTAAAAGCATCAAGAAAAGGGAAAGGTTGTAATTGTAGTAGTGATGATTCCAATGATGAAACAGAACTAGCACAATTTGTTAAGAAGCTAAGGAATTATGGATCAAAACTCAAAGGTAAGTATCCTCTCATTTGTGTTAAGTGTGGTAGAATAGGACATTATGTTGCAAAGTGTCCTTTCAAGAATGATAGTGATGATGAAAATGAGAACAAAAGGAAAATATTCAAGAAGAAGGGACCAAAAAAAATAAAATCTTCTCTAAACAAGATGATTCTGATGAATATGAATTCAAAATGACAAAGAAAAGTTAAAGTAAAAGGACATTCCTTCTCAAAAGGGATAATGATGACTCTGATGAAGAAGATGACTATGTTGGAAGTAGTGAAGTATTTTTCATTGCATTCACAAATAATGATGAATATGGCGGAGAAGAAGAAGGAAATGTGGATGAATTACTCATTAGTTCTTTTGAAGAAAATGAAAAACTAAAGAAGAAAGGCATTTCTCACAAAACTGAAAAATAAGAAGCAAAAAGAAGAGAAGAGATTTTGAACAACAAATTAAAAGAAAAATACAAAATGGTTGAGAAACTAGAAGCCGAAATTGTCTCTCTAAATAAGTAGTTGAATCAAGCTAATAAGAGTTTGCAAATCTCTCAAGCTCTTGATATTATTCTTAATACTCAAAGACCTCAATGTGATAAAACAGGGCTTGGTTTCAAAGGTGAATCATCAAATTTAAGGGAGAATACTAATGAAAAAATTCAAAAAGGATATGCTAACATTCTTTGCAGTTATCCAAAAGAAGAGGAGTTGCTTAATCCAAGACAAAAATCCACTTGCTACAATCCAAGGAATGAAAAGAAGCCATCTCCACAAAAGGTCAATATATCAAAAAGCTACCCAAATAGGTATCAAACTATCTTTCTTGGTCATTGTTTTTACTGTAAAACTTTTGGTCATCAAGCTAAGCATTGCAATGCTTATAAGGTTAATAGTTCAAGAAGATATAAGACTGATTATCAAAATAAGTTGATTGGTTCAAGAGAACAAAGTCAGATCAAAACCTATAATCATTTTGATCCCTTGTATAAGTACAGTCTAGAATGCTCGAAATACAATAATTTGGTTCATGATGAACAAAATTGTCCACTTATGTCAAAGGAGAAAGTTTGGAAAAGAAAGGAATCTACTATAGATAAGTGTGGTCTAGCTTTATGTGCACAAAGTAATGCAAATCTATGGTTTGTAGATAGTGGATGTTCTAGACACATGACAGGTGATCAAAAGAAGTTTCTCTTGCTAAATAAAAAGGATGGAAATGTATCTTTTGGAAGTGGATTTGCTAAGATTGTTGGTAAAGGGACAATGAATCTTGTTAATGGAAAAGGAAAAGCACAAAATGCACTACTCGTTGAAGGAATCAAGCACAATCTTTTGAGTGTTAGCCAAATTTGTGACCAAGGACATGACATTATTTGTAATGCAAAGGATTGTGAGATAAGAAAACCTTCTTCAGGAAAACTTGTAGGAAAAGGGGTAAGAACTTTAGATAACGCATCTATTTTGAGTAAAATTCAAGAATAAAAATGCTACATGAGCCAAATAGATGAAATCCACTTATGGCACAAGTGAGTGGGACATATAAATTTAGACAATTTAACTAAAATCAGCAAAACACATGCTGTAAGAGACTCATCCAAAATTCAAAAACCTGAAAAAATTATCTGTGGACCATGTCAACATGGTAAGAAAACAAGGATCAGCGTCAAAACCAAGGAATATTCAACATCAAAGCCTTTGGAAATCATACATGCAGATTTATATGGACCAACCATAACTCCATCTTTACAAGGGGAAAGGTATTTTGCAGTATTTATAGATGATTATACTAGAATGGCATGGGTATTTTTCCTAAGATATAAATCATAGGCACTTAAATGTTTCAAAATTTTCAAAGCTCTTATCGAAAATGAAAAGGACTTAAAAATCAAGTGTCTCATAACAAATAGAGGTGGAGAATTTAGTTCAAAAGAATTTAATGAATTTTGTGAAACACATGGAATCAAAAAAGAACTTTTTGTTACTAAAACCCCTTAACAAAATGGAGTGGTTCACAGAAAAAACAGAATTGTACAAGAAATGGAAAGAACATTGTTGCTTGCAGCTGATTTGCAAGCCAAATTTTGAAAATAAGCAGTTGAGACAACAGTGTACACATTGAATCGAGATCAACTCCGAACAAAAAGTGACAAAAGTCAATATGAATTATGGATACGAAGACCTACTTCAATAAAATATTTTAGAATCTTTGGTAGTAACGCATTAGAAAAGGAGTCAAGTAAATCGTGAAACGCAAATTTGTATATCGAAGCACTGCGCACCTGGGATTCGGATTTTTTGTTTGGTCTAAAACTATGAAGCCACGTACCCGTTTGAAGATCTACAAGAAACATCTCTTGCAAATTTGTGAAAAATCCCTTGAATTTGTGACGGATTATTTAAACTTTTGGATCTGTAAGAAGCAGAAACAGTGATAGCGAAGTCTTGTGATTTATTCACAAAAATATTTTTGATACAAGGGTAAGAAGGAACAACGAAAATGGTGTCCATTGTTTACTATTTTGTGATGAAATATGTGCCAGCACAATCCTAGACACTTGGATTCTTTTTCAGTTCAAAGTTATTGTGCGAATTTGTGGTAAACGCTTCGTCCAGACCAATCAGCATTTGCTTCCCTTCACCATCACCTAGTTCAGCGGCGAGAATGGCTTCAGCTGTGCAATGTGCCGCCGCGAGCTTGAGGACGTGTCTCGCAAGTTCGACGCCAACGGCGACCGCAAAATATCCAAGTCGGAACTGAGTGCCCTGATGAAGTGCAGCGTTTTGGAGGCGGAGATGGAAGGGGTGATGAAGGAGTTAGAAACTGCCACATTGCCTGTGCACGTGATTCCTACATTTGCAGATTCAGCCTTCCTCTTATCAAACTTGTAATGGAAACGGCCAGATTGTAATAAAATTAAAGAACCTGTTACCGTTTCACCCAATTCAAGTTATACTAAAGGCAAGACTCGACAAGCACGCGAGGCAGCCAAGCAACCTTAAAATCAACCACTGCATCAAAAAATAGTTCTCCTGTCAAGTTTTGAATACACCCACACAGAACAAACTTGCAGTGAAAACTGCCAAATTGCCTGTGCCCGTGATTCCTACATCTGGACATAAATTAACGGAATCTGTTACTGTTTCATTTGACTCCAGCATCAATGCTAAATAGCCATTGTAACCAGCCAGTCAATTCTGTAATGAAGAACCTCATCATGGATTGGCTTCCCTGTACCTTCTTGAATACCCCTATTTCAAAATACATTCGAGCAGAGAAGTTTTCCCCACCTGAGAAACAAACGCAATCCAGATTGTGCTTGCAAATCCTTTACAGAAAAGTTGAAGATATCAAATTGTTGCATATAGCTTCCAGACTCCGTTGGTGGGAGAAAACCAAATTGAGGCGGATGAGTAAGTAGAAAAAGGAAAGTGGAGGATAATGTTTACCAGCGCTAAAGTCGATAAGAAGGTTTTATCTGGATGTATCGCACTAAAAAGAAAAGCAGCGTGAAATGGAGTGGATAAAAAGAAAAGAGGATGGAATATGTTTATCTTATAATGTTTCCTAGTTGTAAAGTGGGTAAAGAAATGTATAGATTAGACTTATCTCACCTAAAGGATCTTTATTTTTCTGGATTATATCAAAATCATATCAATTATATAAGAGTATGTGTTTTCTACTAAGAGGTTACAAATTCAAAACTAGAGGGGTAGAGTGTGTGGATCATATCAAAATCACATCAATTATACAAGAGCACTAAAAATAAAAGTAGTGTGAAATATTATGGAGTGGATAAAAACAAAAGAGGATGGAATATGTTTATCTTATAATGCTTGCTAGTTGTAAAGTGGGTAAAGAAATGTATAGATTAGACTTATCTCACCTAAAGGATCTTTACTTTTGAGGATCATATCAAAATCATATCAATTGTATAAGAGCATGTGTTTTCTACTAAGAGGTCACATATTCAAAAATAGAGGGGTAGAGTATGTGGATCATATCAAAATCACATCAATTGTATAAGAGCATGTGTTTCCTCATAAAAGGTCACAGATTCAAAACTAGAGGGGTAGAGTATGTATCCTTGCATAGACATAGCAGTCGAATCACTGCTTGGAGGTGGATCCTTGTCCCACAAACAAGGGGTCTCATACACAAATTTGGTGTTTGGCTTGGCCATGACTTTAAAAGTGCATATTATTATTATTATTATTATTATAGATAAACAAAGTAAGATCAACATCACATTAATTGTAAAGTGGATAAAGAAAATAAAAGAAAACCTATTTATATATTAATTATAATTAAATAATATTAAAATATATATATATATATATGAAATATAGAAATAAATAATTAAATAAAGAAAATTAAAAGATTATTAAATGTTAAAAATCTCATATATATAGTTATTTAATAATTTAAAGGTTAAAAGTAATTTAAATATATATTTTAATAATTTAAAGGTTAAAAAGTATATTTAAATTTTATATATGAAGGTTTTATTTATAATTAATTTAATTGTTTTAAGAGGTGTTCTTCAATTTGTTTATAGTTTTGGATAGACTTCAGTTAAGACACTCTTTGATGTGAAGTCACTAATTTCATTCCCTGCCTCAATCAAGGTGATATGTCGGACATGATGAAGATGTAGTCCTACCAAGCTTACAAAAAAAAGAGGTGCTCTCCAATATAGTATGTAGGAGATGTTGTAATGTAAACATAAGCATTTTGAATTGGTCCAATTAAAATAAAATTAATATTTTACTATTAGTCATTATTGTTTTGCCCATGGTATGTGTTATAATGAAGCCTATTTAGACTTGACTCTGTCAACACTCTTGGTCAATATCGGTTTAAGATAAATCTAAGTTGTTTTAATGAAAATTATATGTTTTCAAATTTAAATTTATAGATATCATTATCATCATGTATTTAAAATTTTATGTATTATATCTTTAATTAATTTCATTATTTGATAAGAACCATATGTTTTCGAACCTTAAATTAAACTTGATAAGAATATTAGGTTTCCAAACCTAAAATTAAACAAAATAAACGTAAAATAGAAAACATAAATAAAGAGATCCAACTTTTCCCCGATGGGGTGAGGATCCGGTGCTACGTGTGGCAGCAGGGTGGCATACAGAGCCCACCCAACCTCCACGCGCCCCTTAATGTTTTTGACATGGTTATGGCCATAATTGAGGCTATATAGGTTGGTAGTCTGCCCACTCGCGGCAAGGTTATATGCATGCTACAACGAGAGAAGAGCTTCATTCTCGTGTGTTGGGTGATGAGGATGGAGACTCTTGAGAATTGTGGCTCTGAGCAGAGGTATGCCCGTCAATGGCTATGGCTCTTGGCAGAGGGGGAATGTAGGTTTTGTCTTAGTTTGTGACGTGGAGATTGTCTGACCCAGGAGTGCCTGTGGGATCCGGGTACCACGGCGAAGGCCTCGATGTTGAAATCCACGTTGGGTTTTCTATTCTGGTATGTTGATCTTCCACGGTCGATTTCAGAGGCCAAGGTTAGCTTCCTTTACCAGGCCTCATCGACTTGGGATAGTCTTCGTTGGTTGCATGGTTGTCCTCTTTGTTCGCGGTCATACTTTGGAGTGGGAGAGCATAGAGAATTGGCTCCATCTGGCACTCGGGGGGATGGCAAGTCCGATGTGGTGCCCGTGTTTTCGTGCTCCTCCAACTACTTTGCAATCTCTATTATCTACGACGATAGTGGTAACACTAGAGCGGGAGTTCAGTGCCACAATGCTGGAGTCCTTCCGTAGAAGCGTCGCCTTGCCTCTCACCTCGGTTCTACCTACTTCGCAGCCTCGGTCACCCCCACTTTGTTTCATCTAGTCTCTATGTCGCGCCAGCGGGGTCATTAGAGATGGGGGGAGTCTAAATTCTGTAACAAGTGGAATTCCTTATTCAAAATTTACAAAGGTTATGAACTGTGACTCTGCTAAGAAAATGTGGGACAAGCTTGTTGGCATTATGATGGAGACACCAAAGTCAAGAAGGAAAAACTCCAAACTTTTAGAAGACAATTTGAAAGCCTAAAAATGAATGATGAAGAAGACATTGCAGCTTATTTTCTCCAAGTAGATGAAGTTGTCAATTCACTCAAGGGCTTAGGTGAAAATATTGAAGAAGCAACGGTTGTCCAAAAGGTTTTGAGATCACTTACAAAACACTTTGATTCCAAAGTCAGTGCTATCAAAGAAATAAAATACTTGGATATCCTATCAATGGATGAGCTACATGGAATTCTAATTGCATATGAAATGAGAAAAGGAATCTCAAATCCTACAGAAGTTGCTTTCAAGGCCTCAAAAGCATCAAGAAAAGGGAAAAGTTGTAAATGTAGCAGTGATGATTCCGATGATGAAATAGAACTAGGACAATTTTTTAAGAAGATAAGGAAAGGATCCAAACTCAAAGGTAAGTATCCTCTCATTTGTTTTAAGTGTGGTAGAATAGGACATTATGTTGCAAAGTGTCCTTTCAAGAATGATAGTGATGATGAGGATGAGCAAAAAAGGAAAATATTCAAGAAGAAGGGACCAAATAAAAATAATTTCCTCTCTAAACAAGATGACTCCGATGTATATGAATTCAAAATGAAAAAGAAAAGTTCAGCTAAAAATGTTTTCCTTCTTAAAAGGGATAATGATGACACTGATGAAGAAGATGAATATGCTGGAAGCAGCGAAGTATTATTCATGGCATTCACAAATAATGATGAATCTAATGGAGAAGGAGAAGGAAATGTGGATGAATTACTCATTAGTGCTTTTGAAGAAAATGAAAAACTAAAGAAGTCATTTCTCACAAAACTGAAAAAGAAGAAGAAAAAAGGAGAGAAGAAATTTTGAACAACAAACTAAAAAAAAAGACGAAATGGTTGAGAAACTAGAAGCCGAAATCGTCTCTCTAAATAAGTAGTTGAATCAAGCTAATAAGAGTTTGCAAATCTCTCAAACTTTTGATATTATTCTTAATACTCAAAGACCTCAATGTGATCAAACAAGGTTGGGTTTCTATTGTCACTCACTGCAAATTGTGTTTTCAGTCGCCCAAAGTGAAAAAGAGCAGTAAAGTTTGCAGTCATCTTCTAAGCCGCAGAAACATCCAAAGCTAAATTGGCCCCTCTCCATTTCATAATGCTCGGAATGAGCTTTCCAACGTATCTAGAAGTTTGAAAATGGACTCCTGGATTAGAAGATAGGACTTGTTGAAGTTTGAGGGTTCTATTGCCTTTGAAATGAAGGAGAAGAGCATATCGGAGGTTTGGGAGCAAATCGCAAAATCGCAATCGGATTTTTTCCTTTGCTATAACATATCTTCTCATCTCCCTTTTCCTCTTACAATTGTGATATTGCATATAGCAAAGTTTCCCGCTTACAGCAATAAAGTTTTGTCTCCCCTCGCCGATTGCGATAACTCCTCACGCCGCCAATTGTGATATCGCAATCGGGGATCGTACAAATCATAAATCTCTCCTCTGTCGATATCGTAAGTTCCGTCCCCCCTCACAGATTGCAATAGTTCTCTCCCCATTGATTGCAATAAGTCCTCCCCCGCCAATTACGATATCGCAATCAAGGATCACACAAGTCACAAGTTTCTCCTCCATTGAAGCGCCTTTTGAATTGTGATTGCGATGGATGAGATATTTTATATATTGCAGTTTGTTACAGTTTCAGGTCCAGCCCGTTGGAAAGCACTATGAAATATGTTAAAAAGGCCCTCTCATGTGTTGCAATTTCGATACCAACAAGCTCATATCAACGACCTAGATCAACCAACATTAAAATGTTTATTTTTCTCCCTCTTAGTGGGACAGCGACGATATTTTCTGGCATATGGATCGGTAGCTGAGGTATTAAATGACGGCATGGAGCAGTTGGAGAGCGATATGGGCTACTCCTATGGAAGCCTCTACAACAAGAAACCCAGGACAACAATCACCTCATAAATGAATTGGATTTGCTTCGCTCACATCTTCAGAGAGTAAATGGAGGTATGGGACACAGGAAGACTTAATGGCTCGGCATGGGGCTCCACTCAGATACACAACAAAGGACTGCCAGGACAACCTTCACTTCTACCCTGTAACAGGCTACCACAGTTGATCACTATCAGCTACAAAGAGTGGGGAAGTCAGGAAGTTAAGGCGAAATTGATAGGGACGAGCTGAGCAGCTAGAGGGACATACGATGACAGAGACATGACCTAACCAGGGGTTTCACAGGAACAGCAAAGGAATACTTCCTCCCGTCATCTTTCTATTTTCTTTATTTTTGATTATTATGTAATTTATGTTTATTTCCAAGAAGGGAATCAAATCTCGATTGTAATAATTCAAGCAGCAGGCCTTCACACGCCAAGATAGCTAGTCTATGAGACAGCTGGAGCTCAAGCCAAGATATTTTGTAACTATCTTACAAATCTCTCCCTCTCCTTATAAAAGGGAGGAAGAAACATTGAATAAAGGTTCTGGAATTCTACACCTGAGTGGTCCAAATTCTTTGGTTCCATTTGGTTCTAATGGCTTTTTGATAAGGGACTCGTAGGATGTACTGCCGAATGTAATGGACTGGTTATTTGGACCCTCCAAGTATTAATGAAACTATTCGAGTGATTCCAAGCACATCAATGCGCAGTATGTTTCCCCTCTGTAATCTCATTCCATCTGTGTTTTTCTTTATCTAAAATAGGGTGATGAAGATGTCGGTTTATCCCTTGTTCGTGATTGTATATTTGTTACCAAGTAGCAACAGTACATGTGTTAGCTACATATTTACTTAAGTACATGTAATGTGCACATATTTTCTTAAGATTTTGGATACAAATGTACCCATGAGTATATGGCATGAAACCTTGACTAGTGCTCCACTCTTGCCCCTATTTCATCTCTTCCCTCTTCCATATTTATGATGGAACATCATTGCTTAGGATTTTACATTGCAATCATCCCTACACATCGATTTCCCTCCTCCTTTTCCTCCTCTCCACTTTACTGGAACGTCAATACTAAGATGCATGTTGTTGTGTGTCGGCCACCAGAACCAAGAATTTCTCTTTGAGGTTGGCTCAATTTACCCCCTGAACATTTGGACCCATTTATTGGCTTGAGTTTACCTTCATGAAGGCCGATTGAACTAAGCCCCCCTTTTATTATCTTTTAAACTACGTGAAAATTGGAGTGCAACCGAAATCCCCTCTTGATAATCTTCCATGCACTCCTCTCTTTAAGATGTCCTAGGCATTGTTCTACAATCAACCCAAAGGTTGTCTCTAGGAAGATTTTTATGTCTCCCGGAGCACCTGTGCTACAGGTGCAATTTAAAGCAACAACAGTTTCAAAGGCAAATCATCAAATTCAAGGGAGGATACTTAAATGAAAAAATTCAAAAAGGATATGTTGACATTCTTTACAATTATCCAAAAGAAGAGGAGTTTCTTAATCCAATACAAAAATCCACTTGCTACAATCCAAGGAATGAAAAGAAGCCATCTCCATTAAAGTTCATTATATCAAAAAACTACCCAAACAGGTATCAAACTATCTTTCTTGGTCCTTGTTTTTATTGTAAAAATTTGGCATTAAGCTAAGCAGGTTAATAGTTCAAGAAGATATAAGACCAATTATAAAAATAAGTTGATTGGTTCAAGAGAACAAAATAAGATCAAAACCTATAATCATTTTGATCCCGTGTATAAGTACAGTATAGAATGCTCCAAATACAATAATTTCGTTCATGATGAACAAAATTATCAACTTACGTCAAAGGAGAAAGTTTGGAAAAGAAAGGAATCTACTATAGGTAAGTGTGGTCTAGCTTTATGTGCACAAAGTAATGAAAATCAATAGTGTGTAGATAGTGGATGTTCTAGACACATGACAAGTGATCAAAAGAAGTTTCTCTCGCTAAATAAAAAGGATGGAAATGTATCTTTTGGAAGTCGATCTGCTAAGATTGTTGGTAAAGGGACAATGACTCTTGTTAATCGAAAAGGAAAAGCACAAAATGCACTACTTGTTGAAGGACTCAAGCACAATCTTTTGAGTGTTAGCCAAATTTGTGACCAAGGACATGACATTATTTGTAATGCAAAGGATTGTGAGATAAGAAAACCTTCTTCAGGAAAACTTGTAGGAAAAGGGGTAAGAAATTTAGATAACGCATATATTTTGAGTAAAATTAAAGAAGAAAAATGCTACCTAATTCAAATAGATGAAATCTGGTTATGGCACAAGTGATTGGGACATCTAAATTTCAACAATTTAACTAAAATCAGCAAAACACGTGTTGTAAGAGACTTACCCAAAATTCCAAAACCTGAAAAGATTATTTGTGGTGTTAGGCCCCAATACTACTAGTGTAACCCCTTATTGTTATTAGTACAACCCCCTTATTATATTGATGTACCCATGTAGTGCCCATATTATTACTATTGTGCCCCATAGAAGCCCACTATTGTTATTATGGTGCCCTTACATTATTATTGTTATGTCGGCTCTGATTATATTATGACCCCTTAGACTCCTATATATAGAAAGGAGGTACTTTAATTTGTATCATCCAAGAATTGTTCATTTGTGTAATGTAAAGGAGGTTGCCCCCTCGAAGAGGCTGAATTCTAAG
>APFE030995357.1:0-95871 GCA_000404065.3 Pinus taeda | reverse complement strand
CATTTCGCTTCATTTCGACAAAATTCCTTGTTTCACACATCGGGATAAGTTTCACTCAAATGGTGTTTCAGAGCAATAAAAGATGAATTTGGGAAAAATGAGAGAGATGTTTGTCCACAACATGCCAAAGAATAAAAACCTCCTTCAATTTTTGCACAGGTGTAATTGTTTTAGAGAAATGTCAAAATTACAATCGCCAGATCCAAGGAGGTTGGCCAAGGCACTAAAACGGAGAAAGAGGCCCGATCCCCTCCATATCTTGGCCAAGGCTTCACTCAAGGACCAAGGCACTAAATATCCTAGCCACAGCACAAATCCCAAGAAATTTTGAGCATTTTGGGTAAATTTTGGTTTCTTTAGGCAATTTACAGGTTTTCTCCATTAATAGGTCTCACCCCCCGTGAGACCCTTCATCCCGGCAACTCCATTTTGCAAAAACTCAGCATTTCCAAATTTTTCATGCAAAGTTACACATGCTCATCAAAGGACTAGAGATTTGGCGAAGTTTTGGGCCTCCAGAAAGTCAAAAAACAAGCAAATAATGACTTTCTGTCACTTTTTTGAGACACATAAAGCAGTCTTGGGAGATTGCAATTTTGGAGAGGAAAATGACCACCAAATTCAGAAATTTCAGTTGGATTGGAAAGTAGACTCACATACCTTTCCAACAAGCCTACTCTTGCTTCATTTGGACACCTAAAAGTGCCCCGAAAGTGGTCCCAAATGCGCGCGACCCGTCAGGCAGAGGTGTGCGACCCGTCAAGCAAATTTCTCCAAATTTCACTGTACAGCTCAGAAAAACGCAGTTTGACCCTGTTTGACTTTTTGGGGTGGATTATTATCCTATGTGATGTAATTAATGTACTTTTATGACACTTTTACTCTTATGTACCTCTTCTAGAAGATTCATTCATAAAAAGGTGAAAATTAAATGAATGAATTGGTTTCCTATCTTATAGAGGCAAGTTGTTTTGACTGCCTAGTTTGTAGTGCTAAGTTTAGAAGTGGTTGAAACAGCTCCTAGGATAGTGAGCTAGACCCATGGAGGCAGGGAAAGAGGTTATATGATCTATATTATGTACTTTCTTGCTCATTTTCATGGTTGGACTCTTGAGGGAGAAGCTATCATTGTATTATTTCACTGTATCTCTGCAATTTTTGGCTAAGGAAGACCAGGGTTTTGCAGTCCTTTTTGGGATTCTTGTGGTTACATGTATTGATGGTGTGTTTCTCTATGTACCTGTAAGTGTGTTATGTGAATCATTTCCTTTCTTTTCCTTCTGCACATTAAGCAAACGAAGTGTTAAAGTAAGAATTCATGACTGTCATGCTCTGCTTTTAAGTTTGTTTAATTTCAATGTTTTCTACTGTTTAAGGAGAATTCAAAGTTATTGTTTGCTCTCCTTAACTCCTCACCTGTCATTCCTAATCATCCACATCAATCAAAGGCATCAATACTGTCTCCTACCTCGCCCCAAAGAACCCCCTGCAGAAACTGTTTCCAATCCCCGCACCCAAAATTGCCATCCCCTCAATTTGCCACCAAAAACCCTAAAAACCCCAAATCAACCCTGTTGATCAGTTTACTAGCCTAAAATTAGTGTTACCCTATTGGTCATCTCATCCATTGAAGATTTTATTGAGATTGACCGGAGAGAGCCTTCTCCTGCCCCGTAGGGCTAGCTACGAGGCTAAATGGTTTGATGTTGCCTTGAGGTTTGCGTTTTTCAGCCTGAGGTGAAATTTCAAGCGCTAACATGGTATTCGAACCCTCATAACTTGAGGGGTTGTCGAGTTCACTCTTTTGTTGTTGGCCAGGGCTTTCCCCTTGCTTGTCTTGAGAGTTGTTTCTTTCTTGCTCGATTTCTTGTGACTCAAAGTTTTCTCGAGAGTATTCTTCTTTGATGACAGTGTAGTGTTCCTTTTGTGCTCCTTCCCACCATGTAGATATGTGGTGATTTTTTCTAGCAGAATTTTTTTGGGAGGCTTTTGGGCAATTTTTGGCTAGGTGGCCTATCTCAAAGCAGGATCGACATCTGAAGAGGACACTTTCATAATCGAGTTTCTGGTTCCACACATAGTCTTTACTTGTTAGGTGTATTTCATCTGGGAATCCGACGCTGAAGTCCATTTCCACACAGATGCGTGCATAGGCAGTTCTGGCATATTCCTCTATTATTAGTATAAGATGGAGCAATTTAACATCAAATAATAAAAGAATATGATTATCTAGTTTTGTATCCATAATGTGCAAAACAACAACAATAACATTATTTACAAGGAATTTTTCTTGGAAATATTTGTCCAACCATGTTTCTATTCTATCTTGAAATTTCTTTTAATAAACACAAAATTGTTGAAGGAAGAATATTGATGGATTGGGTATTTGTTAAGAATAATCTAATGTGTTTTCCAACACTATATTCTATAGAAACAAGATAGTATTTATGGCATTCATATCAACAAAAGTATTAACATTATTATACAATAAAAACTTCTTCAAGGATGATTTTTCCAACCAAATTTCAAATGGGTCGTCAAAATTAGTTTGAAAATTTATTATTGATTATGAAGAGTCCATGGATGGATAATATAGCAGGTAAGAATGATGTGAAGCAATTTCAAGAGTTGGAGCTTGTGGAAGATTTTTAAAGTTTATGGTATTATTAATTTTGAAAGACAAACTAAGATGATGAAGCATAATCATTGTTTGAAATTGCAATGCTTTATTTTCTTGATAAATCCTTTGGTGCTCATATAGTAAATTTCCATCAATTTGGAGGAAATTAATTGGATCAGATAATGTATATACTTCCACTAACTTATAAGGTAAACTAGTATTATGAAAATAATTAGAATACTAACATAAATTGTTAAACAACTAAAACACTATAGTCATATCTACATCATAACTAAAAATATTTGAAAATAAATTTACATTTTTATTTTCATAAAGTATAGCATTATTATAAGCAATGAAAAATTATTGATGTAAAAATCAATTTAAATCAATGAAAACTTATTCATGTAAAAATATTCCAAACATGTATCAATTGAGATATTGGAATCAAAATGAAAACTGTTACATACTTGTGGAGAATTTGTAAGAGCATCACGTACTTCATCAGTATTTTGAGTTGTAAGTTCACAATCATATTTGGGAATTGATATCTCTTCTAAAAAATTGAAACAAATTTTAAATTTTAGAAGAACCAAGATGGGACATGTCCCATCTTGTACTATAGATTCCCCTTTGGAATTGATGACATGAGAACCTCACATAACATCCCCATAGGGTGAAGTGTTTCACTCTCATCAATATCCAGAGGTTCACACAAATGATTTCTCTCTCTTCCCTAACACAAGAAAAATAAAAATATAAGTATCATTATATTAAATAAATATACATGCATGTGATTTATAATGATTATTTATAGAATTATCCATTATTATTTCATCATCCTAAACATAGCTAATAGAAAATTCATAATTACTTTGATCAATAATAGTCTTTGCATCTTCTAAAAATGGATGTGTATGTGAAGGAACTACTAAATTAAAAGAGTTGTTGTTATATGAATTACAATCAACAAACATGTTGGAATATAATGAAAAATGGTTTTTAGAGCAAACATTATTAGATGTTTCTTTGTTATTACAATAAACATTACTATTGGGGTTTAAAATTTGAGTTTCTAGTTTCACTTCTTCATCATTCCCTCATCATAAGAAGAACAAACAACAAGTTCATTACCATTTTGAAATAATTTCATTATTAGCGTTATTAACGTACAATATGCAAGAACATGCTACAAGATAGCATCAATAAGAACACATGAGAATACATACAGAACAATAAATTTTTGGATGGAAATCCAGCCAAGTTTCTATTAGACTTAGTGTATACTTAGACATAAGAGATGTGGTGGGAGCAATTGTGCCCACTCTCAACCACCCATTTACTTTACCTTATACATTTACCAAGTATTATTGACATTTACATAGTCCATAATATATGGTGACAAGTATAGGTCTAAAAGGCCCCCCAACATCTCCCCCACCCTCAATGCCTTACTCATCTCAAGCAAGGATGCACCAAGGTTTTGGATCACTACTTGTTGTAGAAGTATCCTTATTGTACATCAACCATGCATACCAATTTGCATAGGTAACTCGACCACAACAACTACCAATTGGATAGGAAGATGCACTTGTACAAGGCTTAATATGACTTCTTCATGTGATGGCCACTTCTTGTAGATCTCCACTATTCATATTATCTACAGTGTTCTCAACCATATGGATTGTTACTCTACCAAGAACCATCAAATAACTCATATCCAATATGGGGGTGTCCTTTTCACTCTCTCTAAGGGTGAGTCAAGCGTGCGATTGTCATTCGTAAGAGTCCTTCATCAAAACATTAAATAATGAATCATTTTCATATAAACCATCTTACATTGTAATCTAGAAGAATCCAAGTTCCATTTTGCAAATTTATACCAGAGGACTCAATCCATATGTTTTTTTACTATTATCGTCATCTTATTTGTTCAACATTTTGTGTGTTCTTCTCATATGGTTTACCTTTTTTTAATGTTTTCTTTGTTGCTGCAAATACATTTGTACTAAAAAAAAATTCACTGCATACTCTATTATTAATTCTAATGCAAGTTTATATACGATAATAGATGGTTTGTTGTTGTTTTTTATGTTCTAAAAATATATAGATCCTATTTTTAATAAATTACATGAAGAATAAATATAAGTCAAACTTCCAATGACTCGCTATCGTAAAAAAAAAAATTGTGGTCGACTACATATCAATAGAATCCAAATGACTGCAACTTGACTTTAGATTTAAAAGAATTATCCTTCATATAATTTTTAAAATAAGACTCCTTCGCATAATAATCCAAATTAGTTACATATTGTATTAGTCTCTAATACAATATCTTTCTAACACATCATCAATGTAATTGAAGGAATTCGTTCAACCTCAAGAAATCTTATATATTTTTCGAAGTCGAAGTCCAACAGGTTGATTTGAATTCAATAGAATTTGACTCAATTGATAGTCAAAATATTACCCAACGTCTTCACGCATATCATATTCATACTCACACTTCCATATTCATCCATATTTATTGCTAAAAATTATGGTGGTGGTGCAACATATGTCGCATATTTTTTGTTTTGATCTAATATATTTATTTACAGATTAATATTATTCAGTCTTTACTTCTTGGGGGTTCAAATTTTCCTGATCATCTCACTCTTCCTTTGCAGTCTTCGATATTCGCATTGGAAAAATCCATGATTTTTTTTTTTCAGAAGAAAAAGCAAAAATCATGTTATATCAAGTAAATATAATAGATCATTTACATATAGCTATCATGGCCGCATGAGGCGCATGCATAGAAACTGCATCGTTCAGGAAGGAGCATAAGAGAGTAATGGGAGTACATATGTAGGAGAAACATAGTGCGAGACCTGGGTTCATTGACCGGAGAAAGCCGCAGAAAGCCGTGTTCATGTTAAACCATTGCAGGTGGAATCGAAAAGGGAGCAGATGCATGGCATAATAGAGAGGAAAGGAGATTTATAGGAGTCGAAGATCCGACGATTCCGCCACCGCCAAATGTGCCAGACAGTGATGATGAGGAGAGGGCGGAGCTTGGCAGGCTGGGATGACCACCATTTGAATGCTTCCTGTACATAATTAAATAGAACATGGGGGAAGCTGTAGAGGCGGGCGAGGTCGCTCCATAATTCCAGAGAGAGACGGCAGCTGAAGAAGATATGAAAGTTTGTTTCTACGTCTGATTCACAAGAAAGACAAATGTTGGGTCCGTGCCAGGATATTTTTTGCAGATTGTCCCAGGTCAGGTTCCTGTTGTTGAAGAGGAGCCATGCAAAGAATATCATTCGCGGCGGACACCTAGTTTTCCAGAGAGAAGAGGGGAAAAGCAGGGCAGGAGCAGGAGCCATCGTGTGAATAAGATCAGAGTAGACATCCTTGACAAGTATGGTGGCGGAGGAGCCAGAAGAGGACCATCGAAGGTGGTCAAAGGATCCGCATCGAGCAATACCAGCAGCCTGTAGAGAGAGGATCACCTGTGACCAAATCGGGGAGAGTGTAGGCGGCAGGCCGAGCTGTTCAGCAGTCCTCCAAACAGGGGTGGTGCCATGCCACTCCATGATGACTCTGTCCCATGTGAAGAGTCCCTGGTGGTGTAGTGCAACGATGATGAGTTCAGGGAGGAAAAAATCATGTTTGGAGGCGATCGGATCAATACCAAGGAGGATCTTCGAGCCGGTTTGAATCTGCCATTTGAGCTTGGAGATGAAGAAGTGTTCAGCAGTTTTGAGGCTGCGCCAGATAGCAGAGCCACCCCGAATGCCAATGGCACCTCGGCGGTACCAGAAAAGGAGCGAGCGACCCTTGAGGTATTTTGTTTGGATCATTTTGCTCCAAGGACCCGATCCAAAAATACCTCTGTGGAGAGATTTGCAAATGAGGGCGCTGCCGAAAAAGCGCAAGTCCTTTAGGCCCCAGCCGCCTAAATGTTTTGGGACAGCGATCTGGTTCATCCTTGTGAGATGATATTTGGATCAGAGCTTGCTGCTGCCCCAGATGAAGTTAGCAGTGATCGATTGGAGCTGCTTGAGGATGCCGATCGGAAGGTGGAACAGGTGTGCCCAATACATCGCAAGCTGCAACAGGACTGTCTGTGAGAGAGTGACCCGTCCAGCAAGGGAGAGATAGCGGAATTCCCAGGCGGAAATTCGGTTATAAAAACGGTCAATAAGCCAGGCCCAGTCATGCTTTGAATAGCCGGAGGGCTTGAGATGGTAGCTGAGGTATTTGAGGCCAAGAGAGAGAGGGGTCGGTGAAATGTCAAAGAGCTGGGCAATCCATATAACCGTGTCCAAATCCACATCGTTGTGGTATAATATGGACTTGGACTTGTTGATGAAAAGACCAGTGGCACTGTGGAAGCGGTTAAGAATGTCCTTATAGCAGATCCAAGAGCGTTTACAGAGCATGGCGAACAGGAGAACATCGTCTACAAAGAGGTTGTGAGATAAGTGTACCTGTCGGCAAATGTTTACCGCTTTGATATGTCCCTCGGTCACAGCTCTGTTGATGTGGAGGCTCAGCGTATTGATCACTAGAATGAACAGCAGGGGCGACAGAGGGCAGCCCTGGCGCAGTCCGCGTTGAGCCTGGAAGAAAGGTGAAGGGAGACCATTTACGATGACAGCATAATTGACATTAGAGTAGCATGCCTTGATCCATCGGATATTTGGAGGGCTTAATCCGATCTTCGCCAGCAGACAATCCAAAAAGCCCCAGTTGATGCAGTCAAAGGCCTTGTGAAGGTCGATTTTCATGATAGCCGCAGCTTGTTTTTGGACGTGAAGGGAAAAGAGGCATTCCTGAGTGATCGCCACAGCATCCAGAATACTCCTACCACGCAGAAAGGCGTATTGGTCAATGGACAAAGAGGCGGCCAGATAGACTTTGATGCGTTCTGCAATGACCTTCGTTATGATCTTGAAAGTAATGTTACATAAGGAGATCGGGCGGAAGTCCTTGAACGTGAGAGAGTCAGCGTTCTTTTGGATCAGGGCAATGAGCGTGGAGGAGGTGTGCGGATGAATGGCGCCAGAAGATCTGGAAGACTCAACGAGGGAAAGGATATCTGCCTTGAAGATGTCAAAAAAATGGAGGAAGAACTCGATGGTCCATCCACCGGGTCCAGGGCACTTATCTTTTTGGAAAGACTTCATGGTGTGTAGGAGCTCTTCTTCGGAAACAGGTTGAAATATGGACTCATTTGCATCATCGTCGAAAATGGTGGGTGCCAAGTCAATGCCCCACAGATAGTCCAAGAAATCGACGTTGATCCTGCGCAAAAACTGAGCCTGGAAGTGGGAGACAGCCTCCCTGGAAATGTCCTGTTGTGAGACAAAAATGTCGCCCTGTGCATTCTAGATTTGCCAAATGGCATTCTTGGATTGGCGAGAGGAGGCAAAATTATGAAAAAACTTAGTATTTTTGTCCCCCGCGCGCAGCCAAGTGGCCCGAATTTTGAGTCGCCAGGAGGCTTCTTGTTTCTTGAGGATAACGGATCGCTTGCCCTCGAGCGAGTGAATGCGGGATCGGAGGTCAAAAGTGAGAGGAGCGGCAGCGGTCTGCATCATGATATGGTCAATCTCTTGTTGTATGTGGAGAAGAGCCTGTCGGTCCTGTAATTTTCTCCCCGCTTCCCATTGCTTTACAGAATTTTTAATAGCCCGAAGCTTGTGGCAGAAAGGCAGAGAATGTTGTTCAGCCGATACCTGAGCCCAAGAGGAGGTGATGAGAGCATCGAAGGCGGGATCTTGGAGATGAGAGCAGTTAAATTTGAAAGGGTAGCCCTTTTTTCCGCCACGGTCCAGCCAAGAAAGAATAATGGGATGGTGATCGGATACCATGACATTTTCAGTGGCGAGACGAGGCATGCCCAGAGTATCGATGACACTCATATGTGCTAAGATTCTGTCGAGGTGCTTTGCTATGAAGGCGCTACCAGTCCTGCCATTTGACCAGGTAGGCAGCAGCGCACATGGGGCAATGTCAATGATATTGTGACAGAGGAGCTCGTTCTTGAAAGATTCCGCCAGAGAGTGGTGGTGTCTGCATGGACCCCAGCATTCATTGGAATGTAAAGTGAGATTGAAGTCGCCTGCAATGACCAGATGTTCAATCTCAAAAACAGCAGAGGAGAAGAAAGAAGACCAAAACTGATTCCTGTTCCTGTAAGGCGCATATAA
Organism: Pinus taeda; assembly: GCA_000404065.3. NCBI lineage: Eukaryota > Viridiplantae > Streptophyta > Pinopsida > Pinales > Pinaceae > Pinus > Pinus taeda. The sequence continues at coordinate 87,048 of APFE030995357.1, read as the reverse complement.
GTTGAGGATGTTCAGAGGGATGTCAAAGCCTCTAACAGCAGCAGAGATAAAAATACCAGCAAAGCATTTGTAAGCCTTTGCTCTGACCCGGGAGGGGTCCCAGAGGGTTGCAAGACCGCCTGAGAGGCCATCGGCATCGGTGGCCGCCATGTGCCAAGAGGGCAGGAGCTTTCTGAAGTAGCTGAGGGAGGCCTCGCGAGAGCACATAGTCTCCTGGATGAGGATGATGTAGGGGCGGGAGGTACGAAAGAAATCCTTGAGCGTTAGGAATTTGGGGTCAATGCCGAGGCCCCGAATGTTCAGGGATATGATAAAATTCATTTGGAAGGCTCGCCAGCCAGATTTGCTCTAAGGGGCTGTGAAGCAGAGAGATCGTGGATGGGAACGTCAATAAGAGAGAGGTTCCGGACGCCATGTTCAGTGACAGTGGTTCGGCCCCGGAAGTGTCTGCTTCCTCCGCGGGTTTTCTTTCTAACAGTGATATTTTTGGCCGATTGTGGGCTGATAAGGGGTGAAATAGGAGCAAGGGGTTTGTGGATGATGAGGGGTTCGAGTTCAAGGGATTTGCGGGAGAGGAAGATGTCTAGGTCGCTATCAAGTCGGTTAATGGGGGAAGACGTGGGGGAGTTTGCGAAAGGACGGATTGCAGATGCCCTTTCCTTTTGAGAAGGGTCTTGATCCGAGGAGGGGAGGAGGAGGGTTAATGGGGATGGGGGAAGTATTGAAGGAGAAGTCCTTGATGGATAAAGGGGGGGGAGGGAATTGCAGCGTGGTTGTCGGGTTCAGGAATGGGGCAGGGGGGGCCGCGGGGGAGAAAAAGTGGGATGGGGCGGAGTGGGATGGGGGGTCAAGGGTGGGGAAAAGAGGGGGGTCAAGGGAGGTGTTGGGGATGAGAGAGATGGAGGGATCATGTGAAGGGGATTGGTCGGATGAGGAGGGGGGGCTAGTGCGGTGAGGGGGACGGTGAGAGCGGGAGTGATGAAGGCGAGGGCAATTTTTTAGCAGGTGGCCTGTGAGGTGGCAAGCAGCACAGCGGAATGGGATCCCCCAATAGTCCAGGCGCTGTTGTATGTGGAGGTTCCGCCAGTCGATCTCGATGAATTCGGGATATCCACCTCGGTAAGATTTCTCAATGAGAATCCACGAGATTCTCTTGTCCTTTTCCTCGGTGCACCAGGGGTCCACGTAGAAGAAACGCCCAATCGCATTTCCGATCACCTCCATAGTTTCCTGTGTCCAGAATTCGAGGGGAAGGTTTGGCAACTTCACCCAGATAAGGTTGTTGGACGGAGTGTTACATAAAGGATCGAATCCAAGGTACCAGCGGGAGAGGGCTAGGAAGCTGCATTTATGGACCCACGGTTTTTTAAGGATGGCCTCGGCGTCAGCAGCAGCTAGGAAGTGAAAGCAGAGCCACCCCTTCATCAGATTAGAGATGACAAGGGTGTAACCAATGACGGGTTTCCAGTGAGAGGCAATCCATTGTTGCATATCAGGGTCGTTCATAGTGGGAAAGTGCCAGCGACCGATGAGGGCATAGTTTTGTAGGCTGTCAATGCGTTCAGACAGGTGAGTAGAGTCCAGTCTGAGAGCAGGTGGCGGGGCAGTGGTCTTAACAGGCTTATGGGGTTTGTGAGGGGGTCGACGGGGGAGAGGACGGTCGGATGTGGCACAAGATGGTTTAATGGCCACATCGTACAGAGAATCTTGCCAGCTCCCACCGTTGGAGCCATTCAGCCAGGCCTGTTCCGCATCTAATGTGGCTTTAATAAGGGCCTTAGTGGCGGCAGGGTCAGAGCCACCCTCCATACGTGCCAAGAGGGAGAGAACCTGGAGAGGAAGATGGGCAGAAGATACGATGGGACAGCAGAGTCAGAAAAGGAAGGGTCGAGAAGGAAAGTCAGGCGGAAGTACAGGTAGGGTGAGGGAAGAAGATCTCGGGATGGGATAAAAGGGGCAAGGGGGACGTCATCAGGCCGCCGTTTTCCGAAAAGGGAGAGGAGAACGGCCAAGAATGGTAAAAGCAAGGCAGGAAGGATAGTTCCCGGCAAATTTTGAATGGGAAAAACCGGCGTCGGAAAAAGAAAAACCGGCACCAATGCAGCAGGAGGGTGGTTAGATGGCGGTGGAGGAGCAGCATGTGAAGCAGCAGCAATAGAGCTGGAAGATGCACCACCAGTTACCAAACTTAATCCTGATATCCTTGCAGGGCTTGTAGATAGAAAAATGCACTTTAAGAAGCTGTAAAAGTTCCATGTTAGCAATAACCAAGAGCTGCTGGGTAGAATTCCAGAGCCGAGAGGACGTTAAAACATAACTTTTAAAATCGTAGAGAGCAGTCCAGAGCTGAGCAATGGCCTTGGACACTAAAAAGTGAGTGAGAACTATAGTATTTTGACATAACAAAGACGTAAAGAACCAAAAACATGACAGTCATAAGATATTAGTTCCAGAAAAAAATGAGATAGAAGAGAGTCAGAGCGAGAGACGGACCTGAAACCATGAAGACGACCACTGTGAGCATGAGTGGTAAAAAACTCAGAAAAGAGATAGGTCGTGCAGAGGGTGTGATAGAGGGTCGCCCGCAGGGGCGACAGGCAATGAGCGCCCGAAACTGGTGCACCGGAAGGAACAAGGTTTAAGTAGGTGGAAGCGGGAGCGTAGGGTGTGAGGTTGAGAGACGGGTGTCAAGCAGTGAATACAGTCAGGAAGGAGAGCGTATTACCTGTGAGGGAGTTTGAACCATCTGTCACCGGGAGGATAGACAATGTTGAACGCTGGTTGGTTGTCATGGAAGGTGCACGTAGCTTAGTGGTCGGGCGTAGGGTGTGTAGTTGAGGGACAGGTGTCAAGCATTGTATACGGCCAAGATGGTGAGCGTAATACCTGTGAGGGAGTGTGAGCCAACTATCACCGGGAGGATAGACATGGATGTTCGCTGGTTGGTCGCCATGGAAGGTGCACGCAGCTCAGTGGTCGCCATGGTGGTCCGCCGCAGCTCCCCAACATCAATATTTGAACAAGAACGGAAAAATCCATGATTATCAACTTGCATTTCTCAAAAAATTTGACTTGCAACTTTTTCAATTGATTCATCCTCTTCAATTTCCTCTTTTGCAAGTTCGAACTACCTCCATTTGTCGTTGTCATCACCCAACCAAATGAAGGAGGCAACGGCACTAGATGTTATAAACATTCAATATGAAAGAACATGATAATATTAACAAGAACACGAGAATACAAAAAAAAAAAAATTGTGAAGCAAATACAACCATGTTTCTATTAGTTTTAGTGTATATTTATACATAAGAGATGTGGTTGTACCCACTCTCAACCACCTATTTACTTTCCTTTGTATATTTACTAAGTATGACTAACATTTACATAGTACATAATATATGATGACAAACATAGGCCTAAGAGGCCCCTCAACAAGTAGGATTAATTTCAATGGGGATATATTTATATTCATGAAATTGAGTATTAAATTGTTATATATTGTGTAATTGAACAACATCCTCAATATTATTACTAAAGTCAAAAGAATCATCCATGATATCTATTGTAGCTTGCACACTTTGAAAAAAATGATATGTATGTTCCTCATCACTATTCTATAATTTCATACATGGAAGAGAGAAAAAATGAAAAATAAATCATTAAATAAAAAACATAAGGTATAAGATTAAGATGAAAACAAAACAAAAAATTTAAATTAAAAAAAAAAAAAATTCCATGGCTTCATCTTCATATATGTGTAAATTTTTTGGTTCCAAAAACAATTCATCATAAAGTTTAATCTTGAAAAGCATGTAAGAATTGAATTACAAAATGTTCCATTGTGTGAATAAAAGAGGATAGAAATGCCTCATCCCAATGTTTAACTCGTCCTTTGAAAGTAAGAGTGAACAACCCACACATGAAACCTTCATGAAGAATATTATGATAAACACAATTTCAAATAAATTAAGAAACTTGTTCAGATGTAGATGTTTCACTTTCACCATTGAAATTAACTTTTGACAAGAGATTAACTATATTTGAAGGAGTGTTATATGATACTCATCCAAAAACAAAACTCCAAATAGGGGTTTGGGAAGGAGCCATTTAACATTGAAAATCATTAAAATAGGTAACTTTGTAGGGTTAGCTTATTAGTTTTCCCCCCTTCTAGTGCCAAATTGTTGATAGGTGGAAAATTTCCACCCATAATACGGGAGATATCACCCAATCATGGTCCCAATAAAGGCTCTATTTGTTTGGTATGGTGGTACTCACCGAAATATAGGACTCACTTCCTATAGTAGTCTAACCTGATAAAATGATTAAAATTAATAAAAAAGGAAAATATATGACCTAACACTAATCTAATCTAATTATTCTAAACATTTAATAATTATTATTGGCTAATTATATCCAACTATTGATATTTGAGGGGCTTGCTTGATCAACAGTAGGGAGGAAAAGACCACCCAAACGCAGGCTTGTAAGAAACCTATAGTTGTTTGGGGTATCATTTTTTTAAATGATATGTGGGATGAGTCAACAATCTAAAAAGTGTGTGCTCTGGTGAGAGATCTTAACAAATTACTTTTTTTTGTTGTTTTTGGGGGTTTATTGCATGCAATCTTAATTTACCTGCATATATTTAAACTATCTCAAAAGTGAGAGCAGTATGAGCACTAATGTGCTAAATATCACATTTCAAAAGATGGATATATCTAAAGGCTCAGAATTAATCCAAAATTCTTTAAATAATTCACTAAAATATTTATATATATCATGTTAAAGAAAAGTCACATGCATTTTAATACTCAACTACAAGAAGTAATAAAATATCATGGAAATGGAGAAAACATATGCGCATAAAAAATTGTATCACATACAATAGTCCATGCACAAAGAAATTCACTAAATAACTCCCAGGTATTCAAAAATTAACCTCAACTTCTTTTAAAAAATATCAGTGTTAACTGTGGTAGAATTATTTCCAACTCCCTCCTTCTTGAAAATATTTGTTTAACTAAAGAATAATAAAATAACAAGAAGAATATTCTCCCTATTTTCCTCAAACTGATTTCTAAATATAAAAATATGTTAACTTCTAAGAAGATTTTCTTGCAAATAAAACTCAACATTTAACTTTCTTTTTATTTTATTCTTCTCGTTACATGTTCTCCTCCTGATTTATTATCATCATGCTTCCATATCTTCCCCCAATTTAGAGATTCTTGTTGCATAACAAATTTGAATTTGTTATATACGTGACTTTATTTGTATGTTTCATTATTTACTTGCAAGCCTTTTTTCTTATTTTCTTAATCATTTCCTTTATCTTCTCACTCTATCCACTTCTTTTATCTTTCTAAATCATTTCATGTAGATCTATAAAATCAAAAATAAAATTAAAAATAATAAAACATGAAAATATTGAAATCCATTATATTGATTTCTTCATCGTTTTTACAAACCTTCTACTAATAAGTTGCAAACAAAAATCTCCCAACATATTCCCATATTCCATTAGATTCCAAGCAAGCTATTTCTGGCTCAATTTGGCCTTCAGAAACTTAAGATATGGCCATTGGAAAATAACACTTACCAATCTTTGATTTAGCTCATGGATTAATCTTGACCATTAATTGAGAAGTTTAATTCATCATCCCACATGTGTTGCGGGAGGGGAATATAAAGACTTTATAATACTTTATGGTTGTTTTCATAATTTGTATAAAAGCCATGGAGGGAGCCCATAATGTTGTTTTGACCAAATCTATAAACTTAAATTAAAATAAAATTTAGTCCCATAAATATATATTATTTTTATTTTTTCTCTTGTATTGTTCATTATGCATAAAAACAATGTAGATTTTCTTTAATACTTAATGGAAATTATTGAACTCGTCACATATTATTTCATGTTCTTCATTAACCAAGGAAAAAATATATAATGATACATAATAAACTTATTTACATTTAAAAAAAATACACAATAATAGTAACATTTTCTCTTCTATTGTTCATTATGCATAAAAACAATGCAGATTTTCTTTAATACTTGATGGAAATATATAATGATACATAATAAACTTATTTACATTTAAAAAAAATACACAATAATAGTAACATTTTCTCTTCTATTGTTCATTATGCATAAAAACAATGCAGATTTTCTTTAATACTTGATGGAAATTATTGAACTCGTCACATATTATTTCATATTCTTCATTAACCAAGGAAAAAAATATATAATGATACATAATATACTTATTTACATTTTTAAAAAATAAACAATAATAGTAACATTGCTATCAGTGACCACTACAATCAATTTTATTTATCTTCACAAAATAAACTAAAATAAAATAAAATAAAAGTTAAATAACCTCATTACCATTAGTTGAGTTGGAAAGTAAATTTGCACTCAAAACTATAAATTATTGTAGATAACAACAAAATTATGTTAGATGTAGTGGGTGATGTCCTTCATGTAATAGAGTTCTTATATTAAGAAGAGGGCAAGGCTCTACCTCAGTTTTAGACATAGAGAACAAGAATTTCAGACTGGACACTTAGGTTAGAGCTCATAACATTAGAGCCTATGATCGATATGCATTTATAATTAAGTTACACTATAGAGAAAAAAATAAAAATAAAGTTGGAGCCTAACCATCCAAATATATGTCATAAATAACAATAAATTTGAATGTATGACCACATATGTGTTCCACCAAAGATATATTATTTTTTAATGCTTTCTTTATGATTATTAATTTATTTATTTCAAATCTTAAATTAAATTTCGAAAAAACTGTCGATTTGAGTAAATTCAGTGGCCGGTAGGAAACAGTATACATGTGTTTTGTTTGACCAAGTGGATAAAGCAAAGTACAATTGCACATTATCCGTCAATATTTCCATGCAGAATTTGCACTCACTCCCTATATGTAAAATTGTTAATAAACAAAAGCTTTAGAACCTGGTTAAATGGGTCATTGGTTAACTTCTAATTGAAAGGCTAATTTGATGAGATCAACTCATAGTTCACGTCGTAGTTCTTAGTGCATTTCAGAATTACAAGTCGATGTTGATTGTTGTAATTTTGTGACATATACACAAAGCTCAAATTTCACTTCTACGTAGTCAAATTTTGTGATAAGTTGGCCATCAATAATAAACTATAATAAAATAATATTAGATTCAACTAAATCTTACTCAGATAAAATTTACTAACCAACGTAAAAATTAAAATAAAGTAAAATTAAAATAAAATAAAAGAAAAGAAAAGATAAAAACTAAAGTAAATAAAATTAAATTAAACTAAAACAAAAATTCCTAGCATCTTTCCAATGATATTGTGGTACGCCTCCGTTATTTACATTTTTGTACATCTTATCTTTGATGGGATATTTTTTTTATACTTCGGTGAATGATTTAGACATAAACTTATGAAAACTCATTGAGAAATGTCATTTGTATCATTTCCTATGACAACTCGTGGAAATTAAGCATTCAAAAACTTATGGAGACATAACACATAGCTTCAACTACTATGACATTTCTTTTTACTGTATGGACTTACCCTTATCAATAGAGAACCATAAAACATTAAAGAATGTAATATATAATAGTGCACATTCAATGGAGCAAATACAACTTGCACTATGATATAAGTGATGAGGATTCCAAATACGACCATTAATTTATATGAAGATAAATGAATAACTTATTTGTTATTATTATATTTTGGTCATTCATTGGAAATAATTATATTTATCAAAAGTGCAAGTATTATTTTTACCAAAATAATGCACAATCCCATCACCAAAATCATTATCATTTAGGCTATAGCAAGGTGGGATTCCTAATTGGTTTTTTTTTTTTTTTTTTTTTTTTTTTTTTTTTTTTTTTTTTTTTTTTTTAATATCACTAAAACCTTAATCTCATGAAATATAGGCCAAAGGAATCAATAATAAGAACTGCAAAAAACTACACAGCTAAGAAAAGACACCATCAAATCGTCCTTTATGTTCAAGCAAGACAAAATAAAATGCAAATGAAAGTGATGTTTTTCAAAATGAAATGAGTTAAACCTTAATTTTTACCAAAAGTTAAGGGGATTTATTGAGGCCTCAACACTGAGAAAACCCTTTCAAGAGAAAACCTAGCTAGAATGTGAGACTTATTTCTTCTCTCTCTCTCTCTAAATGGAAATGGATGCAAGTATAAAGAAACGAGACTTATGGCTTATGAGCTTCTACAATGCACAAACTCTCTTTATTTTCTCTCCCTATCCACTCTCAGCTACTCTACTAATTTATGAAACAAAATGCTCTCAAATAGAATGGAACCCTTTTTCCTCCCAATGACCTGGTTATAATACAACCCAATAACCTTCTAATGGTTAAGTTTGACTCCTTCAACTCGTAACTATAGTTAAAATATAGACTCTTCTAGAGTATTATTCATCATTATCACATTGCTAGCCCCTTTTCCATCAATATGGGCACTAACATGGAATCCCTTCGAATCATGGTGGTCAAAACAATAAGGTCAACTTCTAGGTGGCATAAATTTTGTATACACACTCCAATAGAGGCAATTCTCACATTCTTGGAAAGTTATTTGTGTGTATAATAGTTTTAGGGGTTATATTCTTAGGAAGCAAGCTTTTAAATCCACAAAATGTCATTTTATGCCTCAAAATTCTTTCAAAAGATTTCAGACCTCACTCCACCAAACTAGGATGCGCTAGTAAAAATGGTCCTATAAGTTTATTTATCCACTATTTTCACTCTAAAAGCATCAATATGAATGACTGATAATATAATGGCCTATTCTAGATCATACCCCCTATTTTGGGAGGCTCTTAGTCCTAAGAAGATAGCTGGGCCTCCAAAATGTCTTTAAAATGACATCCACTTTCACCTTTATCGCCACCATTTCACTCACATGTCCCAACTCCATAACCATATAATCTTTCATTAGCCACCATTTTCATAAATATATGGGTTAGGATATTTATTTACCAAAGTTATTTATTTTATGTGTTTAAAGTGAATTTATGATTAAAAACTAGGAAATTAACATGGTTTCATGTATCGATATATGTGGCTTGAGTTTCATGATATGTTTAGGTCATTTGGAAGCTTCCAAGGCACCCTTATGTGGCTCCAATGCTCAAATTCGAATTCCCTTCAAAGGAGATTTGGATAAAGGTCAAAGAAGGATATGTGTCCTATTTGAATTATAACTCTATGAGGTGTCTCATCATTTCTTATTTGGATTAGAACTCTATGAGACACTTAGGGGATATGTGTCTCATTATGAGATATTTGGTTGTAACTATATTAGATTTTAGCAGATCTTCATTAAATAGGGTAGCTTCTTATGTTTTTGTATAAATAGGAGAGCCTTCTCCTTTGAAAGGCATGTGTAAAGTTGGAGAAATGCTCATGTTTTTAATAGAGAATTTGGAGCTTATACTTGGTGATTTGAATATTTAGTTTTGCTTGCATATGGAGCTTCTTCACTTGCCATCCTCATACACCATTGGAATGGCCATCTAATGATTGTGAGATTTAATTGTTTTTATAGATTAAAGTTTATTTGCTTTCTTAGTATTAGTTTTAGAATGACTATGTAATCTTTGCTTTTCTAAAAACATTTCAATAGGGAAGATTTATGTATTTTCTAAATTGGATTAAGTTTGAGGCAAGGGCTTATAGTTATTTAGTTTCCTTTCATGTTCTGTTGTTTACTTTCTTAGATCAAACCATCAATTCATTGTATAATTGAATAAAGGATCAGGCTAAGAAGGTTACTTCAAATTGGGTGATTGAATGTTCAACCTATGCAATCATTGAGCTTTACCTTTTAGTTCTTTTATATTTTCTTTTAAGATCCTCATTTAATTGCATTAACTGATATTCCTAAAGATCATTCTAAGAAATTGATTTAATCATATTTCAAGATTGAATGGTTGAATATTTGATACATGCAATTACTGAGTTATTTTTTGCACACTTTACTTGCTTTTCTAGGACATTAGAAGTTAAAATATAAATAGTTGCTTATACATCATCTCAAGAAAGTAACACTTCATAATTGAATGCTGGAGTAACTAAGCATACATTAGCTGTTTTTGATTTCACAGGTTAGTTGAATTTCATTTTCATTATTTGATTTCATAGATTAGATGAATTGGTTTTCGTTATTTTGTAGTTAGATTGATCTAAACTGAAAGACAATTTCTAGCACATACAGTGCACACATGCTTCACAAGTTTACGAAATCTTTGGGTTGACAAATTAAATGATAGGTAATCACTTTGCCCCAACAAAGATTCTACCAAATGAGGTAAGAAAAATTTTCCTCTTCCTTCTCTTGGGTGTACCATTTAGCCTTGCCTAGAAGTTGTCCTTTAAACTCAATATGAAAAAGTCATGTTGCCCTTGTATTGTAGTTATATACCTATTTTGAAAAATTATATCCTCTGTAAAGTATGTTTAATCATCTAGTGATAAATTTTTTACAGAAGGTAGTACATGTTCCTCTTCCTAATTTTACATGGAAGGATCATAGTGCTTCATATTCTCTACAATCACTAGTGATTAAATGTGCATGTATGTGTTATCTCCCACCTTCCCTAGTAACTCAAAGGGATTCAACATATCATAGAGTCTTCATTTTCTTACTAGGACCCTATAATCACTCCTTGTTCAGCTCTAACCACATTGTGTAACCCACCTTGAAGTACTCCTCTGTTCCATGTCGGTTATATTTGGCCTTGTATTTGTATTGAGACTTTTCTAGTGTCTCCTATACCTAGATATGGATTTTCTCGATCCTCTTCACAATTTTTCTACCTTTAAAGCATCGCAAATTAGATTCTCCCTCACTCCTCCTTGTTGTATACATGTAATAACCAAAGGTGAAGGTGGAAAATATCCAAAATATTTTCAAATGGAAAATTACCAGTATAAGTGTAGACTACTCTATTATATGAGTGTTGTGTTTATACCAAATTTTCATCCCAAGTATTTAGATGCTTCTAATTATAACCCCTCAAAAATTGTACCAAAGTCTTGTGGACTACTTCTATTTTGTTGGAAAATTGAATAGGGAAGCATTGTTTTCCTTACATGACATTTATTTTTGATATTTATGTTTTTCTTCTTATATTATGATTATGTTCTCATTATCAAATAAATGCCAAAAAAACATGTACACAAGATATAGGCTCCACGCTAGGTAAAAAACCCTCCAGAGGGGAAAACCCGTCCAAACTCTTATTATCAACTTCAAAGGAAACTTCTGAGACCAAACAAGACTTCTAGCTCTCACCAAGAAAAAACTCAATCAGTCAATCAATCAATCAAATGTGTCTTCACTTCTGAAATTTTGAATTCTCCACTTCTGCAACGTTTACTTCTCTACTTCTACAACTTTGGTCATGTGGAAACCCTAGCAAAATATAGGGAACTCGCAAATTTCATATCTTTAAGAATCTTCAAGACAAACATCTACTTCGCAAGGAACTTTTATCCTTCTTGTCATCTTTGCATGGCTCTAAACCACAGATTATCTCATGAAAGAGGTGCACAGATGTGTGCTCTGAATGGAGGTCGAATTATGTCTAAAAATATACTTCGAAGTGGCTCTTTAGGCCCACTCTAGGCTGACTTCCATTGGTTGGCATAATTTTTCTTGGGAGTTGACTTAGACACTTCATAATACAAAATTAATTATTTATTTACATTGATACAAGTTCCCAATAGGGGTTTAATGATTTTGACGCATGACACAAACCTAAAATCATACAATGGATGCTTGACCTATTGACCAAATGACATAAGCATGAAACCCATGCTCCATAAATAATTTTTATTTTACACTTTTCTTTCTTATTTTGATCAATACATAACAATTACATCATGACATGAGATAAATGAAAATTACGAATACTGAAACTAGTTACAATTTTCAACACTCCCTCTTAACTAGGATGTATTCATAATTTTCCAACCAGTACAAGGACAATACTCCATTTGAAAATTTATTTATAAGAAGATAACCAGATTGATAAGAATCAGTCATCATAGTCAACATTGTCACATTACCCAAGGCCTTGACAAGTACACTCTATCTCTCATAATATCATAGCACAATGCTAGAAGGCATTCCATAGGACACCATACCAATTCATCATGGTACATACTTCACCTAAGATATCTAAAGTAATCTTACCACTGGATCATTCTTATCAAAGTCCATGTGACATATGATATTCATCTTAATCCATCACATTACATTACTCTAAGAAGGCTTGTCCAAGATTCTTATCTAATCCAATAATCTCCTTATTCATGTACTTGAATTAGGACATCAGTCCAAATCCATCATAGTACTTGACACAAGGAGAACAAAATAAGTCATCATTCTCCCTATCCATGATGCATGCACTACACTTACGCTTGTTAATCCTGGTCTAGTGCACGACACAAGAAGAACCAGTGTCCAACCAAACCCACTCTCATTTAGGGAGGATATCCTTATTCTCCTTTTATTCAGAGAATAGATATTGCTCCTATTCAAAGAGACTCCTTTTACTCTCTCTCAAACCTAGAGGATATTTCTCAACTTCCTTGTCTTTCATAAAAGCACCAACTATCAGTTATTTATAGCTTGCATGGCTCCCTCTTTCCTCCACTTCTCATTATACATAGTTTGCTTCCTTTCATGGATCATGGAGCCAAATTCTCACGACAGGTTCTAGGTCATCCATATTACACATTACTTTCGTCTCGACTTTATCAATGAAGGAGTTCTATTGAACCTTCCCGAACTTCAAGTTGACCATATCTTCCTCACAAAAGTGATCTTCCTTCTATACTTTCCAGTTACCTTTTCACACTGCTACCTTTAAATCCCAAGATGAGCATATCTTTATCTTCAAGGATTCCATGTACCAAATGTTGAGCTTTCCATCAATATCTACATAGTTGAACTTGTTTCAACTATCATCATGTACCCCTGCAACATCTTCCAGGTAGAAAAATAGCATGTTAACTAGATAACCAATAATAGATATCAACGCTAGACTTACCTCACCATGATGATCTTCTCAACAAAAAATCAACATCCTCATGGTCCATCTTCATATGAGTCTACCTTTATGCATCAGAGTTCCCAAGGATCCAACTTTATTACCAAGTTAACACTTTTCCTTCAATGAATAGTTCTCTCAGGGTCTTCATAGTTCCCTCCTACCGTCATGCTCATCAAAACACTATATTTGTTTCTCTTATTCATCCTTCTCATTTTTCTTCCTTCTGCAATATTCACCAACAAGCACGACCAAGAAAAATATAGAAGTATAAGAGCATGATTATAATATGATAGTCTAGGGACACCATGGTATCTTAGAGGGAGAATACCTAGGGTTTTCAGATCCAAACCCTAAGTTCCTAGACATTTTTCTTTGAAACATCAACTGTAGGGTTTGAAAGAACAATTTCATCAAATTCCACCCTTACTAAGGTTTTCCATACACCCTAGACTACCTGCAGACCCTAGAAACCAAAGGTTAGGGTTTCTACGAGGGAAAAAATTAGGGTTATGGTTTCTCTCTTGACTAAGGTTTCTAAGTACCAACTAGAGCTTTACAAAGTCCTAGTTACCAACAACCTACAATAAGATGAATATCACAAACCCTAGAACCAAACATGTACAAAAAAACCCTAATTCATGTCAAACCATCTATGTATAAAAACCAATTGTATGTACCTTGTGGGCAAGGACTACATACCTTAGTCCTTTATGAAAGTCTACTACAAATCCTTCTGCAAGATGCCATGATCTTCTTATTGTTTTCAAGAGTGAAAACTTCCAACGATGCCAAAGCCAAACGTTGCCTTTAAAGTTACTGCAACTTCCATTGATGTCATGGTTCTTCCAATGGTAGTGCCAACGCAAGATTCTCTTCTTGGCTTCTACCAGCTCCAAGACTTCGATGAAATTCTCTTCTATGTTTTTATTAGCTTTAGAAATTACTTCTTCTCATATCAATAATGATAGGTCTGGTACCTATTTCTTCTTGGAGATGGCATACTATATACAAGCTTAATATTATCCATAGCCACATTTTCAATACAATGAATTTTAATTTGAAGCTATGAAATTATATCACCAATAATAATAATGCAAGTTCCATAAACCACACATTTTCAAACTATAATCTGTAATAATTACTCTTGCTCTTTTAGTATGCTTGTCCTATTTTTTAAATAGTCACTTTTTCTTTGTTTTTTTTAGTAATTTTTTATTTTCTATCTCATTTATTATTAAATATCAGTTTTTCCCCAAGGAGAAATCGTAAATTTCATTGATGTAGTTGAAATTACATGTTGAATATATCGCTAGCATAGCTAAAAGATTGTTTATTAAATAGTCATATTGTCAATAAAGATACTTGCATAAAAAACCAAGCCTAAACATGCCTCTGCATTTAAACATACATATTTTCAAAATTCATAGATCAATGGCTTTATAAACAATCTTTCTTACAAAAAATAACTTATAACAACATACGAAAATCGTCCTATAGATGCATAACAAAACTAGACGCAAAAAATATAAAATTGTTTTTGCAGGAGATCATAACATCATGTTTAACATAACAAAAGCAAGGAGTATGTCGTCAAACTAGTGCTTTTGTAACTTGTATACCATCTATGAATGCTCTATGATAATACTCATAGTAGATAAATGTCTTTTGGATTAATCACATTATCTACATTATGTAGCACAAAAGTCTTAGATCTAATAATACTCATAGTGTCCATTGTGAATAAGTTATATGACTTTCCAAGTACCCCAAGCCTATTGTGTGCTTGCCTTGGATAGCTCATCAATGATAACATTTCTCTCCCTATAAATATGGCAACATGTGATATGACCAAAATTTACTTTTAATAGCAAAACTTCCTCCAAAATGGGCCTAAGTGTGTGGAGATAGCCACCAGGGCTATGCACAACCCTGGTGACTACCCTAACATCCCAAGGTATCTTTGAAGAAGTGCCCTCTTGAATATGGAACCCTACATTTCTTTCTATTTATGCCCACTCTTTTTGCTCTTCAATCTGATCCTTTCTTTGTTGTATCCCTAGCAGTAAAGGAGGGTTGAACTTGAGACTAATCCAGTTGGGCTTCAGTTTTTGGATTATCTTCTTATATAAGGGTGTATTCTCCAAGGTATTCCTTAATCTCTCTAAGGAGTGGTACTCCCTGATTTGCAAGCTATGGGGTAATGAATGTCATCTCCTTTAACAGGCTTTCAATCTCTCAGTCCCGAGCAACCTAAACATTTCCTCAAAGTGTTGAATGTCTTGGTCCTATTTCTCTATGTAAAGTGGTGCCAGTTTGGAATTCTCAGAGATGATCTTATGGTTTTTCATGACAAGGTGATGAGACCTCAACTCTCCTCTGACCCATAGGGTCTCATTAGTCTCCTTGGATATGAATAGTTTTGCTTCTTCAACCCTTGCCTCCTCATGGGCCAACCAAGAATCTAATGCCATCAACTGCACATCCCCCATCCTAGAATTTGGATGCTAGAAATTCATGTCAGTCAATATGAGTTTGTGCATGCAAAACTCTAACATCTTAGTTATGTCCTCCACACTAATCTTGTGAAAAAACTCAAAAAAATGTTTATATATTTTGAAGGGAAATGAACCATGTTGTGTTAAAGTTTTGATTTGATATTGAAGCCACTGATATTTGAGGAACATGGCATATGTTTTTTAGGGATTTCTGCATTGATTGGCCTCCATGTACAAGTTTTCCATGGTGGAAAATTGTCCTTTTTTTCCTACAGTTGCTATTTTAATCTTTCGTTTTCCATTTGCAATTACTCCCCCATAGTTGACTCTATTAGCCTCAAATCAACCAATTATTCACCCATGTTCTTCATTTTCTCTTCCATGAGGCCCACATCCTCGAATCCCTTTGATTTAGCAATTTTCATCCATTGATGGGTTCAACTTCTTTCTTTGTCTAGCTCAAGTAGGATGGGGATTGCAAATTTGGTGGGTATGATATGTCATTGTTAATGAAATTTATAGTAGGACCCAATATCTGATTGAGGATTAAGCTCTTGTAGCTCCTGTGGTCCTTCTCTTCCCTCTTGAGGTGTTATTTTAGTTTCCTGTATCATTTTCTTCCTGTCATGTAGCATTTCCCTGCTTTCCTATAGCAGGGCAGATTATCCTTGTAACTATATCAATCTATCTCCCCTGGTTCATGGCCTTCTTTGTGAGGTATGGGGCTACTTTCCTTTAGTTTTGAGGGAGGTAACCTCTTCAAATTTCCCTTTACTCATCTCTAGCTCTCCCTCTTGGTGACTGGTTGATCCTTCAATAGTGATTGGGGTAGTTGTGGGAGGATGAGGCTTTCCCTGATTGAGTCTAGTACTCCTTATCCTCTTTAAGTACAGTGGACCTTACTTGGGTTGCCTCTCCTTAATCTTGACAGGTTTTCTAATGGTTTCTAAGGTGCTAGCCAACTCTTTTTCAGTGTTTCCTTTTTAAAGGCTTACTTCTTGTTCTTGTTTCCTCTTCTTTTGAGGCCTAGAAGGCTCCCCAAAGGTTTCTTTTGTTGCCTCTAATTCTTCCTCTTCCTCTTGTTCTTCAACTTCTTCTCCCTTTCCTTCCTTCTCCTCTCCTCCAACCTCTTTTTTAGCAGAGCTATCTTTTGTGGCACCTTCATGTTCTAGAAGAGCATGGGCTTAAGTTTCAAAAAAGGCTTCCCTGTCCATGTATACAATTTTTTCCCATGAAATAGGGTTTTGGACACGACTCAAAGAATCCATGAAAATGAGCCTAATGAGCCCATGATGAGAAATGAAATGATGCTTCCATTCTCTCACTCTTTGGCTTATTTTGACTACAGACTGAAGGAGGAAATGGGGAATATTGGGTCTGCTTCAGATAGGCAATTTGGTCTAGAACCTTAGCTCACAAAGTAGACTAAACAGATAGACATAAACAACACTAAGGCTCCCCTCACAAGATCTGTATTTTAAGATTTTTTAGGCTACTTCATCCCATGGGTAAGGTGAGATTTCCCTTCTAACTCCATTTTTATCCTCAATTTGATTTTCTTAAAAGAGGAAGAAATTATTTTTAGTTGTGATGGATTTTGTTCTATCCTCCTTGCCCCACCTAACTCCTAAATCCAATGTGGTCACCTTGCTAATTATTTATGCATTGAAATTGATGACAAGCCCTCTCAGAATGGTGGTGGAACTATCTTCCCCTTGAGTTTGAAGGGCCATGGAAAATTCATGGGTAATCTCATCATCATATCCTTTAATTATCTTAAGGAAATGCATCCATTAGTGGCTTATGAAGATGTCCTTTATAGGAGTTTGTTGATGGATTGTTTTTTAATATATTGGTTCACTCCTATTGAAGCCTCCTTTGATGTTTCCTTCTGTGGATTTCTCAAGAGTTTTTCCCAAGGAATTCTTTTGTCAATGATCAATTTTTGAGCATCCTAGGGTTTCAAAACATAGATGAGAGGAATGGTGCCCTTATTTAGATCAATGGTAGGAAAATTATGTTTCAAACCCAAAACAAATTTACCCTTTTTCTAACATGCCTTCCACTCAGGAAAAGAATAAGGTTTGAAATTTTTCAATTTTCAGGGGTTTGATACAGGATGCTTCAAGAGACAAAAATTAATCAATTTCTCCAACTTTTTATGCATTGAAGGTGAGGAGAAATCACTACTTACCCCTCTCTTGGAGATTCCTTCATGGATTTTTTTTTTTGAGGAGAATTTTCACCAAAACAAACCTTGTTCCATCTCTCGGGCCAATCCTGCAACAATTGATGGCAATATTGTAACATCTAGTACTCGTCCCTATAACACCTTTGTAGCAGTATATGGGTCCCCTAGTGGTAGCTAGCTCGACTCTCGATAAGACAAAGGACCTCTCTTACCATTTTTTGGAATGAACTCTTGGTACAAGTGAGGCTCAGGACTACCCTTTATTCCTTTTGTGGTTTAGTGGTGGGCTCAGCATGTTGTCTTAATTGGCCCCCACCTACCACCTACGTAACCTCCTCATAGATCCGTTGGCCCACTCCAGAAATAATGGTTGATTTGCTAGCTTCTTGAGGTGTCTTCTTCCCATACTTTTTGCTCTATACATTGGCTTTGTTTTGATTTATTTTTTTGTGTATATCTTTTTACATGTACTTTGACTGATTGGGGGTTGTCAACATAGGTTCTATTGATGGTGGATCAAGTATTATTTTTGGAGATGAATAGTGATCCTGTAGTAGCTTTGCAAAAGACTTATAGATACCCAAGATCAACGAAATGAGTCTTCAATATCTCCATGATGGTTCATTCTTCATTTTCATGCTTCCAAGTGCTTCCAACTATGGTCCTATAGGGTTTGTGCAGACTGCTACAAGATTGCATTTCTTCCTATAGCATTCATATATACCCCTCTATAACCACAAGATCCTTCAAATGGTGGTCCCAAAAATGTTGATAATTCATGTTTATACCATGGACAAGTATCATAAACCCTGGTTGTGGTGAAAGAAATGAAGGAAGAGGTGAAAATGGGGATTTTTATGAATAGAGACAGATATTTTGGTGGAGAAGAGGCTAAACGGTGTGGAGGATAGATGATGATGGTGTGGTGGAATTATCATTTTGTTCCTCCATGGAAAACATAAGATTTGAACCATTTTTCTATGTCAATCACAATCCTGTAGTAAATATGGAAAATCTTGTAGCACTTTACGACAATCATGTAGCACTTCAAGACTAAGGCAAAATTGAGTGAGATACGTAACCTTGTGATGGAGGAACTTGGGAAATGTAGTGAAATGATGGAGGACATGCAAAGAGTTACCTTGGTAGACAGAAAAGTGGAGTTTTGGAGCTATCTTCCTTGTCTGTTGTACTCTTCGAGTTGTGACTGGAGCCCTGCAAAAAAGCATGTTATCAATAGTGATGTAAGGGCTCTTGTTTCTTGTCTCTATTCTTTTCTTTTTCTTTTTTATTTTTTCCTCTTTGTTTTAGACCTATAGGTTGCCTCAAGGGAGGTTTTCAAGCTACAAGACTGCCCCTAGTGCCTTAAAGGAGGTTTTCACATGGGTATCTTTTCATTATTTATTCTCTCTTACTTTTTACCCTTGAACTGCCACATAGATTTTTTCAGCTTTAAGGTTTTCCTCAGGTGTCTCATGGAGGTTTTCACCTAGCATTTTTATTTTCCTTTTTTTTTTCTTTTTACTTTTTATTTTCCTTTTTCTTCTTCTATTGATTAGCTTTTGGATGAATTAGGAGTTGTGAGAACCCCAATACAATTCATCTCCTTCCTTATTGAGTTGGTAATCTCGTCCTTTGACAAAGGTCTTTTGTAGAGTTTCAGTCGGTAGCCATTGACTAAAAGTGGAATGCCTTCTTCATCAATCGTTTGGATTTGGACATAGCCATTTTCATGACATTTTCCACCAAATAAGGGCCTAACCATATTTTCATCAGCTTTCCCTTGAATTCTTTGAATCTTGAGCCATATAGCAGGGCCCAATCACCCTCTTGGAAGGTCCTTTCTCTAATATTTATTTCATGTCAAATATTCCTCTGCAATTGGACCACCTCAGTGTGCATGAGGTCCTCCACTCTAAGCTCATCAAGAACATTGAGGTTTTGTAACCTCTCTTGTTGAGTATAGGTGATATCAAAATCCAATTGTACTTCCATTCTTAGTGTGTTGTATTCAAACTCAATGGACAACAATTCCTTCTTTCCATAAACCAACTCAAAGGGAATAAGCCTAATGGTGGTTTTCCAAGTCGTATTGTAGCCTCAAGTGGCCTCGATAAGTTGAGTTTCCCAATCCTTCGTGTTGTTGTTAACAAATTTAGTCAAGATGTTCTCCAAAGCTCTATTTTTTACCTCCACTTTCCCATGATTTTATTGAGGATGATAAGCAGTCGATTTTATGTGTCTTATATGATGCTACTCCTTGATTCCCTCAATCACATTTGAAGTAAACCGAGTCCCTTGATCAATAACCAACTTCCTTGGGAATTCAAACTTGTAAACGATGTTTTACCTCAAAAACTTTGCCACCTTCTAATCTGTTGTTGCTTTTATTTCCTTCACTTCATCCCACTTTGTCAAATAATCAGTGCACAAAATGATATATCTCTTTTGTCTAGATTGGGGATCAATTGGTCCAATTAAATCCATGCCCCACTTCTCAAATGGCCCAATATTCACTTGAAGTTGTAAGGGAATTTCATCCTTTGGTGTAGGCTTACCCATCCTTTGGAACTCATCACATTTGGCAGTGTATCTCCTAGTATCTTGGTGTAAAGTAAGTCTATAGTAACCAGCTTGGAAAATTTTGAAGGTTGTCCTCGTAGAAGAAAAATGGTCGCCACAAGGTCCCTCATGGCATGCTGAGAGGGAGTCAAAAACCTCATCCTCCCTTACACATCTCCTCAAGACCTGATTTGGTCCCAATTTGAAGAGATTTCCCCCAATCCAAGTGAAAGGGGCATTTTTTATAATAATCTTACTCTTTTCCATGGAGGATAGATTAGGAGGGAATTTCCCTCAGCCAAGAAATTTTTTATTTCAATGAACCAAGGAGACAGTAGTGAAATAGAAAAGAGGTGCTCATCCATAAGTCCATCATCTATTGTCTCCTCATTTTCCATAGGCAATGTTAGTCTAGACAAAAAATCTGTAACCATGTTTTCCTTTCCTAACTTGTCAATAATGGTTAGATCAAATTATTGCAACAATAGTAACCATCTAATTATCCTAAAATTGACATCATGTTTATTCACTAAATATTTTATGGTTGCATCAACAATATGAGCAAAGACTTTATACCCAATGACATAATGCCTGAACTTATTCAAGGAGTGCACAACAGCTAAAAGTTATTTTTTAGTAATTGTGTAATTAAGTTTAGCTTTGGAGAGGTTCTTATTGATGAAATATATGGCATAGAGAAACATGTCTTCTATGTGCCCTAAAGCTTCTACTACGGATTTTTCTAATACATCTATGTGGATGTGGAAAGTAAATGCCCAATTGGGACCTATTAGAATTGGTGTAGTGGTTAATCTCTTTTTCAACTCATCAAATTCCTTTTGACATTTATTTGTCGAATAAAAAAATTGAATCTTTAGTCAAAAATCCAAATAAAGGTGAAGCCAACTTACTAAAATCCTTAATTAATCTTCCATAATATACAACTATCCCAAGAAAAATTCTAACATTCCTTTGATTATGAGGGATAGGGACCCTTTTGATGATGCTAATATTGTTCGGGTCAACTTGGATCCCTTCCTTAGAAAGGAAGTGCCCTAGGATAATCCCTGCATTCATAAAAAATTCAACTTTTCGGTGCTTAGGGATATATTCATTTCAATGCACTTATTTAGAACTTTTCATATATTGGAAAGAGCTTCCTGGAAATAATTTCCATAAGGGGTGAAATCATCCCTGTAAATTTCAATTGTATCATGAACAAGATCAGAAAAAATACTCAAAACTGCCCTCTAGAAGGTAGCAAGTGCATTTCACAAGCCAAATGGAATGACTTTATAGGAAAAGGTTCCCCATGGATAAGTGAAGGTGGTATTATCTTGATCCTCAAGGCTGATCTGGATCTAATTATACCCATTATATCCATCCAGGAATGAGAAGAACTTCTTCCTTGCAAGTTCATCCAAGACTTGATCAATGAAAGGTAAGGGAAAATGATATTACTTTGTATACTTTTTGAGTTCCCTGTAGTCAAAACATATCCTCCACTTCACACTTTTATTGGGTACTATGACAAGAGGGGGATACCCATTCACTATCTAAAATGGGGTAGATGAATCATGCATCGAGTAGTTTTTGAAATTCTTCTTTCACAATGTCTTTAAGGGAAAGGTTCATTCTCGTGTGGGGTTGGTGCACATGTTTTCATCCCTCTCTAAATATGATGGGTACAAATTGTGGGATGCACCAATTTCATTTACTTATAGTCCCAAGAAAAGGCATCAAGATGTTGTCTCAATAGGATGTGTAGTTGCTCTTCTTGCTTTGTTGAGAGGGAAGGGTTGATTTTTAGAGTTTTGGATGGACTGATTTCCATGACCTTAGCATGATATTGATCTGAATTGGGAGTAAATAGTTCATGCCATGGATTATTCTTGGGTTTCCCTGAGGATTATTATACTAGCCCACCAATTGGCATAGCATTAGGAGAGTGATTTTGCAAGAAGCTATCAATGAGGTCATACTCATCTAGTTGTGTGCTTCCCACAATAATGTCTAATGTACAAACTGGGTAGAGGGATGATTGATAAAAAAAATATTCATCCATTTCCTCTACCCACAAAGGAAATTCATGCTCAACAGAGGGTTGAGTGGAAGGATATAATGCAATTTTCTTTGTGAGAAGCACATTTTTAATAGTCATGTTTCCAACCATACAACCAATGTAAGAATTAGTGGTGTCTAACCAAGGTCTCCCTAAAATGAGAGGGTACCCATTAAAATTGGTTTTGGTTTGGAGGGCAAGGAAGTTCGTGGGATACTCCCAAGAGTCAATGGAGACCATCACATCCTCAATAACTTCCTTAGGGGCTACTGTGGATATGTCTGAAATTTGTAGCACCATAGTGGTCTTTCTTAATTCTCCTTAGATATTGAGATTTAGCATAGTTTCCTTGGTCATGACATTTATTATAGCACCAAGGTTAGTTAGTGTGTTGGGGACTACAATATTTTTGATGTTCACATCCACTACTAGGCTACCGGGATCTAAGTACTTTGGAGAGATAACCCTCCCAAGCATTAGATCATACAACTTCCCAACAACATTAATAGTGGGAGGGTCTCTTTATCTCCTTATGGGCCTCTTGAAACACTCTTCCCTGATAATCTTATTTTAAATGGGAACAACTTTGATGGCCTAGAGAAGGGGTATTTTAACAAGGTTTTTTACTTCTCCCAGAAGTTGAACATCTTCTGGGGTGTGTTTTTTGGGTTGGACTAACCTTTCAGGATAGGGAGGCATATTGGCTTAAGGGACACTATCTTCCTTCTCTTCTTCAATATCTTTAGGTGGAGAAGGTGGGTGAGCATCTGGAAGTACTTTCCCAAACCTAAGTTTGATCCCCTAGATCTCCATAGCACAAGCAAGATAGGATGTTTCCCCACTGTAGACCTATTGGACCTGCTTGTTGTCTAGATTCAGATTGGGTTGGGTAGGCATCTGCGGTTGCTTGGGTGGATTTTTGTGGGGTTGTTTTGGTTGAGGTGGAAGAGGAGGCATTAAGAAAATAATTTGGGTTGCCTGAGGCCTCCATCCTTGTGAAGGGTTACCCCATTGTGGAGGTTGAGGATGGAATGGTTGGAAGGGTGAATTGACATGATTAGGAGGATACTTAGGATAATAGGGCCAAGGAGAGGGCATAGACCAAGATGAGTGAGATGGAGGATACGAAGGTTGAAAGGGTCCATTATGGTTTGGATTGAAATAAGGATAATATGCATCTTGCATGTCTTGCTAGTATGGTCGAGGACCTTGTGGCCTCCTTTGGTTGATGAAGCAAAGTTTCTCCAACCCACTCTCTTCCTCTTTATATACAACCTTCAAACCTAGAAGAGAGGGACATTTGTCAATTGCATGGTTTTCCTCACAAACAAAGTAAACCTCTATGACATTCAGTGGGAATTCATTTATGGGGTGCATCTGGGGCAAAAGATAACCAGTTACCTTTTGCCTCTTCTTGCTTCTTTTTTATTTGTATAGTATCCCTTTTTAAGGCAAAGAAGTGAAAAATATCACTCTTAAAGTCTTCTAGAATGCTCCCTATTTCATCTGGCCCTAACATCATTCTAAAGATATCTTCTTTTGCTTCTCTTGACCTACAGTAGTCCATGTATTTATGATTGAAAAATTGTTGCATTTGAGTTGAGGTGGTGATGTTTACTCCTTCCAAACTCATGAACCAGTGCAAGGCTGCATCCTTGAGGGCAAAAGGTAACAATTTTATCTTCTACTCATCATAAGTGTAATCATAGGTTCTAGAAACCACAAAAAACTGAAACATAAATGTGTCAGGGTCCTCAAAATCTAAGCCATGGAAGTGTGGGAGAATAGTGGAGCTTACATTTTTCATCATGGCCTCCCCATTGGATTCTCGAATAGGGAAGAGCTCAGTCTACTTTTTCTCAACCATTTGTTGGGTAGGTGATATGCGTTCTTCCTCCCCTATGGGTTCTTCAAATATTTCTAGTTGCTCACCTAAAGGATTCTCTAACCCTTATGTGGTTAGATTAAGAGGTTCACAAACACTAAGGAACAATTATGGTTGACTGTTAGAAGGGGCGGGGGTTTTTCCTAGATTATCCCTAATCCTACGAGGAATTAAACAAGTTTGTGATTTTATATGTTTTTATTCTTTCTTTTTTTTTTGTTTAAGACAAGAAAAGACTAATGCAAATAAAAAGAAAAAGAATAAAGAAAGAAGCTATAATAAAAAACAACACCTACTTAGACACCTCCATGCCAATGGCGCCAAAAAGTGATGAGCTTCAGTATTCCAACTCCCAAGGCTACCATCTTTAATTATCAACCTAAGGTTAGTACAAACTTAAGAGGTGACAATGCTATATGCATAGTAGACTAAGCTCCACTCAACTTATTGTGAAGCAATGGAAGAGACCAAGGCATATAGAGACCACTTTATCAACTTAATCTAGATTTGCAAGGAAATAAATTGCATGAAATGAAATTTCTAATCTACTTTGCAAGAATGGCAATGTTACTCCATTTGAAAATATGGAAATGTTATTGGCTCAAATGCAAATGATAAGTCGACGGTTGCCTCCCTTTCCTTGATATTCTTATTTCTAAGAATAGTGATGGTTCCCTCTCCCACCGAGTGTTTCGTAAGAAAACTCATATGGAGTAATATCTTCATGCTAGTTCCCACCATTTCCCGGCTTAGAAATTGGGGGTTCTCAACACCCTTGCTACTCGTGCCTTAAGGATCTCTGATGAAAAGAGCTCCGAGGAGGAGAAATCCCATCTCCTTAATGTCTTTGTTGAGAACAGTTATAGTAGACACTTGGGATAGAGGGCTTTCATCAAAGCAGCCAAGAATTCATTAACTAGAAAAGAACCGAAGGAACGGATTCCAGGTGTCCATCTTCCATTTGTTCAGGGGACCATTGATAGAATTGCGAGGATTCTTAGGAAACATAATGTCCCCTCGTCCTTTAGACCCCTTAACACCATTCATAAGTCCCTCAAATCTGTGAAGGATTCTATAAACCCTAAGGACATGAAAGGGGTATATATTATTCCTTGTTCCTGTGGGATCCCCTATATTGGTGAGATAGGTCGCTCCATTAATCAAAGGACTAGTGAGCACGCTATTGACCTTAAGCATAGGAGAACCAAGTCTTATGCTTTAGCAAAGCATGTGGAGAAAACTAAACATCATTTTTGTATCGAGGAGGCTATTGTTATTGCTAAAGTTTCACAATTCCATCACCGAAAATTTAGGGAAGCCCTTGAGATTGAAAAAAGGTCGATCAATCTCAATAGAGAGGATGGCTGGAAGATCAGTAGTTGTTGGGTCCCAGCCCTCTCTTCCTAGTCGTGTTTTTCCATTCTTCCCCTCCCTAGGTTTAGCTTGATCTTGTTGTCTTTTAAGTAAATTCCCCTTGTTTCCCGTATCCTGTGGCCTTTGTTCTTTAAGGTATGGTTGTTATTATTTGAGGTATTTTAGTAGCACTTAATTTATGCTATTAGGTTTTTTTAATAATTTTAATTAACAATTAAAAAATAATCTTAATCTATGATAAGATGTTATTTTTTAACCTTAATAAACTATTAATTAATTTAAAATATTAAAATATTCTTTCTACCTTAAGTACTCTAATACTACATATTTAATACTTTTATAATAACTATTTATTTATTTAACTATCTATATATTAACAACTTTATAACTAACTATTAATTACTATATTTATTATATATGTAATAACTTTTATAATTAACTATTATTTATATTTAATTTATTTATAATTTTATTTATTTAATATAGATTTATATAACTATATGTTTATAAAATGGTCCCTTTACTTAGAATATAACTAACTAAATTAACTTATTTATTTAAATATAGGTTTTGCCCCTAACCCAGTCCATCTAACCGTTTCCTGGTCAAATTTAGCCGTTAGACATTATAGCCATTACCTGGTCAAGAAATATAACAGTTGGATGTTCTGCTCTAACTATCTAATATGCTAAGCTAGATCTGATTCTTCAACTTGTCCTGACGATAAACCACACTGGTTGGTTCGAAACACATCGACAAATGAAATATGTGTGATTTACGCCGAAAAATTCCTCATAAACTTGATATGGATCAGAGAAGCCTCAATTCAAATGATAACCTATTTGAAGAAATATAAAGGTTGCATTTCTTGCAAGAATGTAAAGGCTTTACTTCTTGCAGAAATGTAAACATTAATTTATTTTCAGAATGTAAATGTTGCATTAAAAGGAAATCCAGTCAATGAAATGGAAATAACAGTGCTTGAAATAGAAACCCTAGCTTAAGAAGCATAGAAAAAATATAGAAAACCTAATCTACCTTGCATAGAGAAAAGAGCATGTAATCAATATTTAATCAATACATTCCAAAGAGATTAGATCTGGTGAAAGAGTTCATTACATACTTCATGAAGTAATCGATAAAATCATCACTTCTGCTATCCAATTCATAAATTTGTCTACTAACCCTAATCATTGGAATGTGTTGCAATGGTAAAAAGGAAATTCCTAAGTGGTATTTAGTCTTCCTAAATCATGGTTTTAGATCCTAAGGGAAATTATTCAAGATCAGGAGGCAAAAATCAAGCTTCAAGGACATATTTGGTGAAGTTTACATTGTGCTACGGGATATTACAAGATTGCTACAGGATTGCTACAAGATGAGACATGATTGCCCTATTGTGCTATAGGATTGAATATATGAGAATTATGAGGGTGGAAAAGGTGATCTAAAGGTAGGGAAGGGTAATTAAGGGTAGATGAAGGTTGTGTGAGGCCCTTTCCAGGCTTAGTACTCTTAAGGGGCCCATATTGCACAAGAACCAATGCACATGGTCGCGTTCAATAACCCAAAAATGTACTCTTCGTGAACAGTGCTTTGGGGGAATTGTTGAGGTTGAAGAAAGGGAGATGGTGGTGGTATAAGAAGTGTAAATGGAAATGATAACCTTTCAAATAAATAATAGTACCTGCAAACCACAAAAAGTTATTCAATCTTTCCAAACTCATAGAGCATATTAACAATGTAAATTGTAGAAAATTGAAATGACAAAGAAAGGATGAGTTGAATTTTATTTGAAATTTGTCTATTGCATTGAAATACAACCTATATTGTAGTATACACTAGAAATACATCCACAATAAGTTATACTTCATGTTCTCAAAGAAATCTGCTAAAACAATCACTAAGTTGCAGAATACATAAATGCAAAAAAACTAATCTAAGGCCTAACTACTACAAAGAAAAGTGAATATATATTTTTGTTTTGCAAACCCAACATCCTCATTCATGCTTCTCACAAGAGAGGTGGTCAATGGACCTGCACAAGCAAATTTTCGTAAACAAATGTTGCTAAAGAAGGGAAGAAAATGTTGGTAGGAAAGCAAATGCATAAGTAAAATACACATGAGAGATACTAGAGCCTCTAGGTTGGGCCCTAACCCAAGAGGACTCATCCCTCTAGAACAAGCTCGGAAGGAAGATAACATAAGATTTATCATTAACAGAAAATAGTGCTTTAGTACATGACAAAGGAATTGATGTAACAAGTTTAAGCTCCTAGCCCTTAGTAGTCTCTATATACTAAAAAAATCTGAATCCTATTGAGCCCTTGGGCTTCCTTATTTATACAAAAATGACTTAAATGCATCCTCCTTGGAAAGAGGTTTTCTTCCCTACAAAAACCCCTAGCAAGGTGGATCTAGGTCCCTGATATCCTCGCAATCCTTAAGTGCATCATTTGTTAGTGGATCTTCAAACTTTGGGTGAGTAAATTCAGGGAGCAAGTCGAGTTGTAGATGAGTAAATGTAGGGGATAAGTCTCCAACATCTTCTCTAGTTGCCTCCAACGTATATTTGCATAGTAAATGCACTCAAATTCTCTCTTTTCATGCACATTAAACACATTAGGCCACAAGATATGACAACCATCCTTTAGTCCTCCTAATAAACACATTACAGTCAGAAAGATGTTATAAAATACGATGAAATAGGTAAATATATACTAAAGGAAGGTTAGATGGGCCTTATTATGTAGTTATTAATGAGACCTATCAATGTGGCATCGATTATTATTGTGGAAACACACCATGGCACACATGGGACCTTTATTAAAAAGGATGTTAAGGGGATTTAAAAATAAGGTTTGAAGGGATTAAAATAAAGTTTGTTATGATAAAAAGTTAAAGGATGTTTGTAGGAGGTATCGATATTTATTTTGGAATTAGTAGCTAGTGAGGGGTTTGTGGATTAAAAATAATAATAATAATATTCCCTCCCTCATTAAATTCGACCCAATCTTGAGGGATTTAAATTTTAAATTCAGATATTTTAAATGTCTGCGTAAACCTAAAAAGATGTATCTTGACCTATATAAAGGTGTGAACACATATTTTACTAAATTTGGAATTAAATAGTGCATCTAGAATTTCAAAATAACCAAAAATCTCAATTCTAGTGATTTCCTTGTAGTAAAGTTTTTCCAATTTTAATGAAATATGTGTTTGTGACTCCTCATTCACTTTGGAGTATGAGGAAATCTTGCATTCCTCTGAAATTTCTCATGGACCTGTGGAGAAGATCCGTAATATCTCTGTCGTTTTGACGAATTTTAGAAGGGTTTTATTTTGTTTTTTATATTTGGATGGAATTCATTTGGTTTTATTGCAGGCAGACTACTGCGATCTGAAGCAATTATTTTGGCACGATGTTACCTATAATTTTCATTTGATATTCCAATATGGCCTTCATATTAATATTGCTTAGCCCCAGTCCTAGAACATATCAATGCTTGATGTCCATTTGAAATTTTGTGAACCTGTAGAAGCAATTTGCAACTTGAATCTATGGTGAAAGGGTTGTTATTTGATTTGTTCTCAAAACAAGAAGACCAACCTTATCTTAAGGAAAATTTTGGATTTGTGAATATGGGTATATGTTTTAAGATGAAAAACCTTCGACTCTCTAAGAGTTATCTTTGTTGTGATAGCTACAATATGATTTTGTGAACAGTGCCCTCTTCAGCAACAATATTTCAATTGGTTTGAGTGTTTGGGTTGTGTTAACAAGGATATCATAGGTAGAATCATGGATGACAGTGGATCTTGTAGCCTATCATTTGTGGTCTATCTCTAGATATGATGTAGATTGATCATGATACATGTAGTTTTAAATGAGGACCTGAACTTTGTGATGCCACTGCCAACTAGACCCAAGAAGTGTAGGCATGTCACTCATTGTGCGAGTGAAGTGATTTTGTATAAACTTAGAAAGTAATTTTGGGCTGCATTGAAGATGACTTTTTGCTCTCCATTAGGGCTTTGTTCCATGCTCAATTCATGTATACACACCACCCCACATTTACTCGTTTTTATAATATCACCAGGGTAAACATGAGCTGAGAGTTACTATGCATGACCCAACTTCCAAGATACATTTATGGAAATGGGGTCTACATAACCGAACTTACTACAACCTTCTAGGGGCACATGATCACCCAAACATTAGACAAATTTAACTGGTGACCTTTCCTTGAGTTGGAACCACCTTTTTCACCCACTTTGCCTCCCATCTCCATGCATGAAAACATGTGAGTGTGGCCAAAGACTTCCATCTACACACACAACTCATCCTTAGTGCGGCTATGGCCAAAAATTCCATATTCTGGCAGTGTGACCTAAGACTTTCTTTCATAATTTTAGGGCTAGCCTCTAGGAAAACTACCCAAAACTTCCGCAAACTTTGTCAAAATTCTATTTAAGGCTTCAAGATTTGTTTCTAAGTCTTTGTTCATGCTCAAGCTTTGTAAACACATAACTGTGATTTATACAAACACATTGTAAACATAATACCTATAAGTCATAATTGCATGTCTATTCATTGGTTCATTAGTTCATCGGATAATCACCAAGAAGGCTTACAGTCCTCTCTTACTAGTTGCACAAACACATATTAGCTCATGCATTCATACAAAATAACCAAGATCATGTTAAACCATGGAATAGAATCATAATAACAATATATCATATAATGAGAAATATGCCATGCATGTAACCAACATTTAACCACAATGAAACCATGACAAACCATCATATAATTACACATCAAATTAGAACATGTTCTCAGTAATATCAATAAGGAATGGCACATAATAACATATGCATAATATCAACCAAGTGAAGGACTTCCATGTACCACTCGACCATAGATTGGGACTGAACCAAATATTTCTTCCAACCCAATAACCCTCTTGCCATATCTCAATAATGAATGTGGAATCACATGGGACAAACCAAAATAAACCCTAATAGTGAATCCAAAGGTTAAACCACCTCCACCCTCAACCATAATGATTTCACCTAAACCAGTCTAGAAATCAGCAAAACCACCACAAGCTTGGATGCCTCAAAATTTCTTCTCCATACCCATAGGAATTTTCCTATGACCACCAACTTTATAAGGGCTTCCTAGAGAAAAAAATATCCACCTCCAACTCTTAGGACTGTCTTGAGACCACCTCAACCACGATCCAAAATTTTCCAGCAATCCAAAGCTCAACCAAATAAAGAACCCACTACATCATGTTTATCCAAGAAATGGCAAGGCAAGGTTTAAATCAATGTCGCTCTAGGAAAATTTCTATGCCAATGAAAACAAACATGACCAATAAACCAAATGCATAAGCCATGCATTCAAATCCCAACAAGATATTAATAGCACATGTAACCTGTTACTTGCAAAATCCAACTATTGGTTGCTCTTTCCTTGCTTGATTTTTGTCTTTGCTTACTACTGATCTAGGTGGATATTGGTGGACACCCACCTATTCCACTTGGACCCCCACCATTGTTTCTTTATTTTTCCTTAATTATAGCACAATTTACTATTTTTTGCAGTTTTTAGGCCTTCAACTTTCGGAGCCATTTTGAGGCCCTAAACGATGTTTTTTTGGAAAACAGGCAAATGCCAATCTCATGGTGTGGCTTTTCATTTGAAATTTGTGGTCCTCGGATATATATTTCTAATGAGGTATCATACGCATCAAACAAAGACCATATTCCAATGTTACTACCCTGGGAAGTTGATGTACAAATTTCCCCCAATGGGGTCCACAAAATTTTAGCACTTCATCTCCTAGGGTTAGGTTTTTGGATATTTAGGGTTTTACATTGTTTCTCAATAATAAATAGTCCTTTGAGCCTCATTGTAACATAATTCAGAAGGCATGTAACCATCACATCTCTTCTCAGAGATAATCTACCATTGCCTTAGCTGGTTTATTTTGATTCATGATGTAGGAAGTTTTCAGTACTTCGTTATTAATGAATTGAAGTTTTGTTTTTATTGTATCTATATGTTTATGTTTATATTTGTATTTCATTCCAATCCTTCATGAATTTGAATCAGCTATCCAATATTCTTCTTGTGCTCCCTTGATTTTTCCTTGCTTGCTTGCATGTGTATTCCTTGTGTCCAAGTACTCTCTCTCTTGTCGTAATTGTTCTCTCCTCTTTGTTGAAATGTGTAACTAGGTTCGGTCTTCATAAATATGAAATGTATTTTTTATTATTGGATATTGTAAAAAGAAATAAAAAACTTTATTGTTGTTTTTTGAGCATGGATTTCATGTTCAAGGTCTTTTATTTAGAGGTAAAGCACCCATTGAGTGCTTCTAGGGTTTGTCTAGTATCAAGAAGTAAAAAGATTCATTGTCATATGAAGAAGACACTATCAGGCACATTGTAACTTGTAAAAATAGTTATTTTTGCATTTAAAAGTGTCAACATACCCTCCAAGGCCAAGTCGGCCTCATTAGGGCATGTTGTCCTCCTTGGAAACCTACATAAAGGAGAGAATTAGACGCCCTTTAGTCACTCACTCGTAATATGATCATCTAAGTAAAGGAGAAGCAAAAGAAGGCTAGTGAATAAGGAAGAAGGATGAAGGATGATTTTTTGGATTATTTCTCTCTCTCTCTATATATATATCTATCTCTCTCACACGTGGGAAGAAGGAATGTTATGGTTTCATTACTGCTTGAGGAAGTTGTAGAAAGAAGGTCGAAGGAAGGTCTACTACATCACCATAAAGGAAGCCTTGGAAGCCCTTAAACTACTCAAACGTGTGGAAGAAGCAACTGTTGTTGGGGCTGAAAATTTCAGACTTGCAATGGTGGCCAAAATTCTATAGTTGGGAGTCAAAGTTGTGTTGTTGGAAGAGATTTGACTAGGTTTTACTTGGACAAAGGAATCACATCATCAATAAGGTCTGACTTAGTATTGGAAGGGTATTGGTCTTAGTCTAGAGGTTGGAATTTGTCATTTTAAGGATCAATAAGAAGAGAAGAGATTTGTGGGTTTTCCTCTCAAGTGGAGAGGTTTTGGGCTTGGCTTCCAACCTACATCTTGTGTTCCTGTGTCTTGTTGATATTATTGTTTTTGGTAGTTGTTTTATTATAAGAGAAACATGATAATAAGAGAAGAAGTTAATAATCAAGAAAAATAAAAATACATCACAAGCAATTATCAAGTTGAAGAGAAATCATCCTAGACTTAGTATCCATATAGATTTCTCAACATGGTATCAGAGCTAAGGTTGGATAAGGGCATTATGAATATCACTACATCCTTGAAGAAATCTTTGAAGAAATTCTATATGATAGCAAGTCATCTCAAGAAAGGTATCAAGGCATTATGGAATATCCTATTATCCATCAAGAATAGTATGACCAAGACTTCTACAAAGATGAAGGGTTATGCTCGGCACTTACATGCACATTTGAAGATGAAAATATTTGGGTAATCGACAGTGGAGCATAAAGGCATATGACAGGTGAGAACAAACAACTAAATATCTTATCAAGAGGAAAATCTTCCTACTATGTTGAACTTGGTGATAAGAAGAGTTATCTCGTAAGGGAAACTAAGAATTCAGGGGACACTAAGAGGATCTACAATTTGGAACCTAGCAGCAGAAAACAGGATCTGATAAGAAATCACAATTTATGCGAGATTAGGGGGGGAGACAAAGCACTATTTTGGCAGGACGCATGGCAACAGAGGGAAAATTTATTCAGTCATAAGACCTTGCTGATATATTCTTATTCACAAACTAGTCTGCGAACCTGACAGTGAATACGTTTTGGGAATAAGATGTCATATCTACCTAGCATGAGTGGAGAAGGAAAGAACATTGGCCCAATTGTTAAAATTGGAAACTAGGGAAAAACTTCATGTGGGTCATATTATTCATGGCTAATAATATTTTTATTAGATTCCCCTCGTTGTCACTCTACTATGGAGACATTTATCACAGTTTCAGATCCTCAATTATGAGGTGGTCCCTTTTAGATGCAGGTGATGCCACAAGGTGGGTCACTTATTCAATAATTGTCCCTTGAATGGAAAGAAAGGGTAGAGGACAAGGGTAAAATGATCCCTTCCAAGGTTACCATGGATGTTGAGCACCACACCTCCACTAAAGTTGTAGTGACAGTAGAAGTCAAGGAAACACTGAAGAAGTGTGGCAAAGCTGCCTATCGGCCTCCCTATCCTCCACTTACTAGGGCTAGGGCAGTTGCAGCGGTTGGGCTTTCTTCGGGTATGCCCATCTCTAATCCTTGTTCTTTGAATTTCTCTACTTCTTCATGTATTATTGCATCACCAATTGTTGATCATTAGGGCTCTGCATTTACATCCCCTCTCCCTAAATCATTGGCTTTCTCCCTCCAACCCCTCTCCCCCCCACACTTTCTCTTGCACCCCCCCATCTTTCCTGGAATCGACCCCATCCGCCCGATCCTCAGACTTTGATCAAGGGTCCCTCTCTCATAACTACCCACTTCACTCACTCTCTATATCTTATCCCCTTGACTCTATTGGCATTGGGTTGATTACCCCCTCCATCCCTTTGAAACCTCCTAGAGGAAGACCCTCCTCCCTATCCAAAGCCAAGCAACAGGAAGGGGAGGAGGTTGTCTCGGGCCGAAAACTTCCTATTGACCATGTTCTTAGAGTACAGAACACCCTCGATCCATCTTCTCCATGAAGTTTCTCTCCTTTAATTGTTGAGGGTTAGCTAGCCCTAAGAAAAAACTAGCTTTTCATAGGCTTCTAAGTACTGAGCTGGTAGATGTCATACTCCTACAGGAAACCCTAGGTCTAGTTGAGGTCATATTACACCTTCTAGAATCCATGTTACCTGGTTGGATGTTCCATGCCCTTTGTGTTAATGGATGCTCTGGTTGTACTGCATTGGGGTTCAATTCTAGGACTATCGAACTTTATAATATTCTGGGAGGTATCAGACACATCGAGGTGGACATCTACTCATCTGAACTTGGCTCTGACATTAGACTCCTCAATGTTTATGGGCCATGTCATAATCGTGGTGATTTCTGGGAGAATTTACTGAATTCTAATCAATTGCAAGTGGACAATCTAATCCTTGGAGAAGACCTAAATTTCTCAATTGGATACTCCGAATCTTGGGGTCATCATGCCCAGATTGACTCTTTATCTGCATTCTTTGAGAACATCTTGGAGGACCACAATCTCATTGATATTCCATCTATGAGAATACAACCTACTTGGATTAATAGAAGAATTGGGTATGATAGGCTTTCTAGAAGACTATATCATTTTCTCATCAAAGAGTGATTGCTAAGCATGGGCTATAACTATAGACAATGGGTTGGATCTAGGGGTATATCTGATCACTCACCGATATACCTTGAAATCAGAGGAGGTCTGAACAATTCCCAAAGCTCCATTCAATTTCAATTCATCATGGTTGAAAGATGTAGCCTATATAAATATGGTAACTGATTATTGGAGGATACACCCTCCTATTGCAGATGGGAATATAGCTTAAGGTTTTGCTCATAATCTAAGGGCTCTGAAAACATTATTAAAAAGTTGGGCACATAGCAAGAGACTGTTGGATGAACAAACCCTAAGGGACACTGAAGCTGAGATATCTACAAAGGAAGATGAGCAAGGGTGGGGCCACACAACTCCTGATCAAAGGGAGAAGCTAACAACTTTAATAGCTCAGAGAAGCAAAATTTTAAAGGACAAGGAAGAAACTTCGAGGCTGAGAAGTAGGGCCATTTGGCTGCTCAAAGGAGATGATAACACAAAATTCTTCCACAAATATGCAAATGGGCGAAAAGCCATCAACATCATTTGGCATCTAACAGATGAGCAGGGGATTAGAGTAAATACTTTCCAGCAATTAGCAAACTTGGCAACATCTCACTACAAGCAGCTATACAAAGATCCTCCCAATTCTACGTTGGTTGGAATCATCAGAGTGGCACAACTATTTCCTCAGTTCATGGATCAGTAGGATGTAATGGATCTCAACAAGGAGGTCACTATTGGGGAGCTTGAGGCTACTTTGAAATGGTTCAAGCGAGACAAGAGCCCAAGACCAGATGGATGGTCAGTGGAATTCTATATTGCTTTCTTTGAACTTTTGGGGGCTGATCTGCTTAAGGTCATTGAAGATTGTCGAACCACTGGGAGGATGTATGAGGCCTTCAATACCACATTCATTTCTCTTATCCCTAAATCTGATAATCTCACCTCATTTGATGACTTTCGCCCCATCTCCCTCTACAACTGCATATATAAAATCAATGCCAAGATCATTGCTAATCGCCTTCGCGCCATCTTATCCTCCCACATCTCCTCAGAACTGTTTACATTCCTCCAAGACTGATAGATACATGAAGTTGTTGGAACAACACAAGAAGTGATGCACTCTATACAGAAAAAGAAACTGAAATGTATGATTCTCAAGGTATACCTCTCCAAATATTTTGATCATGCAAGTTGGTTATACATCAGAATTCTCCTAACACACCTTGGCTTTCCCATAGAATTTATTCAATGGATCATGTGTTGCATAACAAACATTTATTTTAGTGTACTTATTAATGGATCAACATCACCCTTCTTTCACTCAGAAAGAGGTCTCAGGTAGGGATGCCCTCTATCTCCTTTATTGTTTTTGCTTATCATGGAGGGGCTCAACAGACTTATAATGGAAGAACACACTATGGGCAGGCTACAGGGAATCAAGATCATTAAGAGATGCATTCTATCACATTCTCTTTTTAGATGATGTATTGATTTTTCTGAATGGTGGCATTGGTGATTTGGCAATCATACAGAACACTATGGCAATATTTTGAACTACTACAGGTATGGAAATCAATAACACAAAATCCACACTAACGGCTTCAAGGTGCACTCCACATGAGATACAGTTTGCACTCCATAGATTTCCATTCACTCTTTTGCAAATGGAGGATAGTCTCAGATACCTGGGGTATAGACTGAAACCACTTGGATACAAGATAACATATTGGACATGGTTAATCTCCAAGCTAGAAAGAAGACTCAACATCTGGCACCATAAGTATCTCTCTAGATCAAGTCACCTAGTTCTCATAAAATTTGTACTTGAATCTACCCCTATATATTGGATGTCATTGGCATGGATCCCTCGGGGTATACTATCAAGAATACAAAATCTTTGTTGCAGATTACTTTGGAAAGGAAAATAGGCCGAGAGAATTTTTTCCTTGGCCAAATGGGAATCGCTCGCTCTACCTAAGAAATGGGGAGGATGGGGAACCAAAAGGCTGGATGATTTCTCAGCTGCTCTAGAAACCAAAGTAGGATGGCATTTGATTACCACCAACAAATTATGGACAAGAGTGACTTATTCGAAATATATATCTCCCCTTAATCTGTTGGACTGGATCCACCAGCCAAGTTAGAATAAGACTGGGATCTTGATCATCTGGAAAGCAGTGATAAACTCCATGCCAATTATCTGTGATGGGATCACATGGAAAATCCAATTAGGTACATCGGTCCGCATTGGATTAGATCCTAGATTGATTGTGTTAGCACTCACAGACTTCCACAAGACCTCTTCCTACATCTCACCAACTCATGCATCTCTCATATCAGTCACATAGCTGACCCAAAGCACACCATTATATTCCATTAGGCATGGAAATCTTCTTGGATCATGCATACTCCACAGAATTGGCATCAACAATGGGAGGAGTATATAGCTGCTCTCTCAGAATCACACACCAGAATTACTGAGAGGGAAGACAAGATCATCTGGGCACATGCAAAATATGTCTTATACTCCCCTAAGGAGGAATACCTATGTATTATCATTGCCCATCAACCTCTGGATGTTGAACTTTGGTAGAAACACCTGTGGAAATTAAAGGCACCCCCCAGAACTAGATTATTCATGTGGACAGTTCTGAGAAATAGGGCACCCACAGGAGACAATCTGAACAAGGGAGCCCTTCATGGACCTTCCTGGTGCTACATATGCAAAAACAGTTCTGAAACTAGTGATCATCTATTCCTTACTTGCCCGATCATTGTGGACCTCTGGAATTCCACCTTTTTGGCCATCAACTCCCACTACACATGTTAGGGCAGGACTGTGCTAAATGCTTGGACTGCATGGTGGACCATAGCATCCCCGATCAAAGCCAAGAACCTTCCTCTCCTTATTTTTTGGGTGATCTGGATCGCTCGTAACCACTACATCTTTCAGGATATCATACCCCATTGGCCACCCATCATTACCTACATTTTGGCTGACTATAAATCCTTGAAGATGATAATATTCCACCCCTTAGAATCATTGTCCCCAAGGTCATTAACCAAGAACATCCCTGGGCATACTTCAATGGCTCAACTTAGGAATAGGGGTGTGGTGGGGGGGGGGTTAGGAATAGGGGTGTGGTGGGGGGGGGGGTGCTATACTATACCTTACAGACTCTCATTATTATAAAATACAAGTGGGAAGGGGAAGGGGTACCAACAAATATGCAGAGTTAATCATTCTAAAACATCTCATACATTTTGCATTGGAAAAATATTGCAGCAATATTCAAATTTTTGGGGATTCAAAAATTGTATGCAATTGGATAAACAATTCAACTAACTGCTTTTCATACTCTTTGAGACCTATTCTGGAAGAGACGCATAGACTCATTGCACTATTTGACCAATTTGTTTGTCTCCATATCTACAGGGAATGCAACTAAACTATCAATCAGATTTTTAAGGAAGCTATGAATTGGCCTCATGGTACATGGTTGATCCTGGAGTAGAGGGATGGTGTACATTACCAGTACTATCATCGTACATCATGGATTATATGGAATAACTAGCTCAGAAGGAGCCTGTTTTTTTATATGTTTATAGTTTTTTGCTTTAAGTTATCAACTGTACATACATGACAAACATAAGTACTCCCTGCATGGAGTCATTTTTGAACTCTATTATGAACAATACTGAAGATATATCCTCCCTGCGTGGAGAACATAGATCTATTTTTGATACTCTCTTTTTTGATAGGCAATAGCCTCACATACAGCATATGTGGAATGCATCTACAATATGTGATTTTCCTTTATTAATGAAAAATATGATTTTCCCAAGGGGAAAAAATGTGCATATTTGGTAAGTCTATCAACTACCACCATGATGACGCTCTTTCCTTCAGACTTGGGTAAACTCATGACAAAATCCATTGAAACCTCCTCCCAAAGTTGACTTGGAATGGCTAAAGGTTGTCACAGACCTCGTGGTCTTAATTGTCTCAACTTTATTTTGTTGGCAAGCCAAACATTCCACCACAAACTTTTGAACATCATATTTAAGGCCTTCCTAAAAAATATCCTTCTTGACCCTATGGTAAGTTTTTAAAAATCCTTAGTGTTCTCCTAAGGGGGAGGTGTGTAATTCCAAAAGAATCTTTTGTTTTAGTTGGGAATTATTACAAATATATAATCGATCTTTGTACCATAATGAATCATTTTTCTAGCTAAATGTATCAGATATACTAGGATCTTGCTACAATTTTTGAATGAGCATCCACACCTCTTCATCATTCTTCCATTCATCCCTTGCTTCGGTTATCCAATCTAGGTGGATAATAGAATTGGCACAAATAAATCCTTCCACATCCTCATCCTTTCTTTAGAGTGCATCTACAACAACATTTTTCTTCCCTTTTTTGTAGGTGATTTCAAAGTCATAGCCCAACATCTTTGTGACCCATTTTTTATGCTCCTCTGAAGACAATATTTGTTCCAAAAAGTATTTAAGACCATCATGATCTGTTTTTACCTTGAAGTGTCTTCTCGTTAGGTAAGGTCAGAATTGCTTTAGTGCATGTAATATTTCCAACATTTCCTTCTCATAAATAGGTTTGCATATCCTTTGATTAGATGACTTTCAAAAGCAATGGGTCTTCCTTCTTGCATTAAAACAACACCAATTCCATTTCCTCATGCATCACATTCCACAATAAATGTTTTTGTGAAGTTTGGTGTAGCAAAGACTGGTGCTTGGAACATTGCCTCTTTAAGATGTTCAAAGGCCTTAGTTGCTTCTGGATTCCACGAAAATGCACCTTTATTCAATAATGATGTTATAGATGCCACTATTCTCCCATAATTCTTAGTAAACTTGCGATAACACCCAGTCAACTCGAGAAATCCTCAAAGGTGCTATATGGTTGTGTGGATTTTCCATTCCTTAATGGATTTAATTTTTTTAGGGTCTAGCTTAACACCTTCATGAGATACAATATGACCCAAATATTCCACCTCTTATACTCCAAAGAAAAATTTGGAGGTTTTTACATATAATTGTTTCTCCTCCAATAGTTTGAGCACCCTGTCAACATGTTGAACATGATCATTCCAAGACTTGTTGTAGATTTGTATATCATCAAATAATACTAACACATATTTTATAAGGAAGGGTTTTAAAATGGAATTCATCAAACCTTGAAATGGTGAAGGTGCATTAGTAAGGCCAAAAGGCATGACCAAAAATTTATAATGATCCTCATGAGTTCTGAATGTTTTTTTTGGAATGTCTTTGTTCTTCATTCTAATTTGATGATATCCTAAACAAAGATCCAACTTGGTGAAGTAAATTGCTCCATGTAATTCATCCAACAATTCATC
This sequence comes from Pinus taeda, assembly GCA_000404065.3. Taxonomy (NCBI): domain Eukaryota; kingdom Viridiplantae; phylum Streptophyta; class Pinopsida; order Pinales; family Pinaceae; genus Pinus; species Pinus taeda. Next base: position 46,622 of record APFE030995357.1, on the reverse strand, counting down.
AATGACATGAATGGGAAATTTATCTTTAATAGTGAGCTTGTTAATCTCCCTATAATCTAGACACATGCACCATGATCCATCCTTCTTGTGCACCAATACTACTGGAGCAGAGAAAGAGCTTTGACTAGATTGAATTATACAAGCCTCTAGCATTTCTGCAACCATACGTTCAATTTCAATTTCACTCTTTTGGGCATAAAAATATCTGTAAGGCCTAATGTTTGGGGGAACACTTCTTGGAATCAAATGAATAGCATGATCATGATCACGAATAGGTGGGAGACCTTTGGGAGTCTCAAATACCTTGGAATGATTATCCAAGACTTTTTGGAGATCTGGAGAAATAGATGATTTCGATGTTTGAACATCTAGTGAGCATAATTGTGCAATTACGCCTCATTGTCCTTTCTTTAGAAGCTTTGTCTTTCCATTAGAGTTGATTACCTTTCCTTGTTTCCCTACGATACCCCTTAATTCAACTTCCTTTCCTTCCCAAAAAAAATTCAAGAACATTCCTTGAAAATTAAAAGTTATCGTCCCAAAGATTGTAACCATTGGACTCCTAGTACAACATCGGCACCACCCATTGGAATGGAAAGCATTGGATTATTCAATACATACCCCCCCATGGATAGCTTGATATTATGAAACTTCCTGGAGAAATTTATAGTTCTTCCATTTTCAGCCATTACTTGACACTCTTGTGTTAGATATAGGAAGCAATTCGATTCCTTGGCTATCTTACAATGAATAAAATTATGGGTACTACCCGAATCAATCAATTTTATTGTCTTTTTCTTAATGAAATGTCCTTCTATATTTTGAGTTTGAGGAGTGGCAATTCCTGCCAAAGAATTACACGATATGGTCGGATTCATTTCTTCTTTCTCTAGGGTTGGTTCCTAGTGTATATCCTCTTATTTTGATTTCTTGATCATTTTCTTCCTCCTCTTCACAATCTATGTAAAATATTTTTTTCTTAGCACACTTATGACATTTAACGTATTTGTTATCAAAACTATAACAAAGCCCTTTTACTCTTTTTTCCTCCAACTGTTGTGGTGTAAACCTTGTAGGTTGTGGAAGGCTAGGAGGAGCAACACTTTCATCTTTATAGTTGTAAGTGGTAGACTTCCTTGTTGCTATAATTTTGCTTTCCATTTTTCTGGCTACCCCAAATGCCTTCTCCAATGAATCAAGTCCCCAAAGGCGAACCTCATGTTGGATGTTATCCTTTAAAGTCCCTATGAAGACATCAATCCTATGCTCCTCTGGAATATTTTTTACCCTGATATTCAATTTTTGGAAGTCCTCAATGTGCTCTGCCATTGAACCCTTCTGTTTTATATTTATCAATTGGCTAAAGAAGGTGTTGCTCTTTGTGTCCTCATAATGTGCTTTCATTTCCTCTATAAAAATTGACCAAGTGACAAGTGCTTTACAAGAATAAATCCATCGATACCATATAAATTGATTCAATTCTAAATATGAATATGAAATGCGTACCTTTTGTGTGTGTTGCACATTATAGAGATCAAAATATTGCTCCATCTGTAGTATCCATGTTACCAGATCCTTGCCATCAAACTTCCTCATATCGATCTTTGGAATATGGTGGGTCTTCAATCCAAAGTTAGAGTCTATGAAATCATGATTAACATTCCGCTTTTTCTCATCATGAGTTTCATCTAATACCTTTTCGCCATTAGGAAGCATTTCTTGTAGCAACTTTGTCAAGCCTTCCTTCAAACCTTCCATGTATGATTTTAAACCATTCTTCAAATCTTCCATGTTGCCTTTAATTTTTTCTTCTATACTATCTTTCAAACCTTCCATGTCTGATTTTAAACCATTCTTCAAACCATCCATCTTAGCTTCCATCTTAGTTTCCATTTCATTTTTTGTTACTCTTTGCGCGAGTGAAATTTGTTGCACTTGTTCTCGTAATTTTGTTATATCATGTTGCATTTCTTCCTCTTCTCCATGCATCATGGTAGAGCTTTCTGGTTGCTTACTAGGTGTTTCCGTTTTCTTGCTTTGAGTTATTTTAAAATAAAACAATGATATTTATTCTTCACTGTGCCCCTCGAATCACTTCAAACTGATTTTTGAAACAAAACTTATGCAAATTTTAAAAAAAATACACATTTTTCTTGCTTTGTAGGAGCTCGATGTTGAATATATTGTATCTTTATAAATTCATATCTCCAAGGTATGAAATTAGGTCTTGTGGTATCCCTCCGAGTCATCTTTCCAATGCCATAAGTAAAAAAAAAAAATTGGATTATTCAAGGCAAAGTTATGTCCAATCTCCCATGATGACCTAATTATATACTAGTTTAGTAGAGAAAACTTGTACGAAGTAATACATGTCACTGTTTTGAACTCGGCCCCAAAAATGATACATAAGATACTACAATCTATTCTCTTTCAGTCACTTCTTATGAAATTCAAATCTGATTCCTGTAGAGGAAGATATGACGATTTTCCCAAAGTCACCTATTTGAGATGAAATTTTGGATCATGCAGAAAACCTAACTTCATTGGAACATATCTCTAAAGATATAGCGAGCCAAGATCTGAAATTTTTACACGAAGTTCATCAATATTTAAGCTCCTCGTGATATAAATTTTAGCCTCTAAACCTTCGTATAAAAAACGTTATAACGCAAATTCCATGATGGCCTGTTTGCAGGAGCAAAACCCTAGAATCCAAAGCTTTGATACCAAATGTTATGCAACCATCTCACAAAATATAAGAAGAGATAGATCAACGACTTCAAAATTAGCCTCTTCAAGGGGGAAACCTCCTTTACATTACGCCAATGAAAAATTCTTATATGATACAAATGACTAGACCTCCTTTCTATATATAGGAGTTTAAGGGGTCACAATATAATCAGAGCCTACATAACAATAATATTGTAAGGGCACAACAATAACAATAGTGGGCTTCTGTGGGGCACAATAGTAACAATATGGGGACTACATGGACACAACAATACAATAATGGGGTTGTACTAATAACAATAAGAGGCTACATTAGTAGTAGAGGGACCTAACACAAAAGAACTGATAGATTTTTGTGAGGTTGGGATTAAGAGGGAGTTGATAGTCCCATATAATCCTGAAAAAAATGGAGTTGTTGAATGAAAGAATCGATCAATTGAGGAAAGTGTAAGAGCCATGTTACATGATCAAGACTTGCCTAAATTTTTGTAGGAACTGTTGTGTATGTTCAAAATTGAAGTCCTCACGTATCACTAGGAAACATGATTGTTGAGGAAGCATTCACTAGGAAGAGCCAAGTGTAGGCCATTTATGAATATTTGGTTGTCTAGTCTATATTCACATTCCCAAATATAAGAGAACGAAGTTGGATCCTACAAGCATGAAGGTTGTATTTGTTGGCTACATTAACACCCCAAAGGCATATAGGATATACATAAAGGAAGGACATTGAATAGAATTAAGCCGAGATGTGATCTTTGATGAAAGTATTGCATTCAAGCAATCAAAGGACCTCCCTATGGACTCTAACGATGAATAAATTCCAATATTTGAAGAATAATGCACTAGGGAGGAAGAGAATTCAAATCATGAAGAAGAAGGTCCTAGTGAGCCTGTGCAACAAGTGAGCATCACTAAAAGCAAAAAGAGACCAAATTGGTTGAAGTCTACTCTTCTAGATGCAGAAGGACATGGAGCATCCAAAGGCACATTCAATGAAAGTAAGAAGAGCAAACGATACTTAGGATATGCATCTTATATAATGAAGTTAATAGAATTTGAACTATCCACTTTTCAAGAGGTTTTCAAACATCAAGAATGGAAAGATGCCATGAATGAAGAATATCAATCATTAATGAAGAATAGGTTTTAGGATATTGTTCCTAGGCCTGAAGACAAATCTACGGTAACTTCCAAATGGCTCAACAAGTTTAAACGTGTAGCATATGGAAGTATTGATAAGTATAAGCCAAGATTTGTGGCTAGGGTCTTCTCCCAACAGGAAGACATCGATTATGAAGAGACATTTACACTTATATTAAGGTATACAACTATATGTTTGTTGGTCTCTTTAACAACATCAATGGGATGGAACATCCATAAAATGGATGTTAAGACAACATTTTTGAATGGTACTATTGATGAAAAAGTCTGCATAGAACAACCCTTGGTATTTGAAGTAAAATATGGAGATACTTGCATCTGGAGGTTGAATAAGGCACTTTATGGCCTTAAGCAACCACCAAGGGTGTGGTATGCAAGGATGGCCACATACCTATAAATATTTCGCTTCTCAAAGATTTTTTTTTATCCAAATATCTATATCAAGGTTGTGAAGGATGAACTCGTAATCATTATTCTATATGTAGATGATGTTTTGATGATAGGTGTAGAAGGTCATATTTGAGAATGCAAGAAGAATTTGGAAGCAAAATTCGATATGAAGAATATAAGGTTGATGCACTATTATTTGGGGTTGGAAGTTTGTCAAGGACCTAGTGAGATTTATCTAGGTCAAGGAAAGTATGTGATCGAGATGTTGAAAACATTTGATATGATGGATTGGAACCTATGTCAATCCCTACAATCAATAACTTGAATAGGCTAAGAAGTTCTAAATCAAGCCCTGTGGATCTGACCAGGTATATACAATTGATTGGCTCACTGATGTATTTGGTAAATACTAGACCATACATTTGTTTTGTAGTGAATATTCTCAGACAAATCCAGTTAGAGACCATGCATGATCATTGGATAGCAGCCAATCATATATTGAGATATCTGCAAGGAACAATCCACTATTGCCTGAAGTATGATAAAAGTAATGATGTCCACTTGATTGGATATAGGGTTCTAATTGAGGGGGCAGTGATATGGATGGGAGAAGGACTACTGGAGGATGTTTTAGTTTGGGATCCTCCATGATATCCCGAATGAGTAGAAAGTCAGAATCAGTTGCTTTGAGTAGTGTTGAGGCTGAATACATTGTAGCCTATGAAGTAAGCAAAGAAGTTGTCGGGTTGAGGAAGTTGTTATCTGACTTGTTTGAAGGACCGATGGACACTAGGGTGATACATTGTGACAACACCAGTTGTATAAGGTTGTTTAAAGACCCATTGTTCCATGGAAATACAAATCACATAAATAAAAAGCATCACTACATACAAAAACTGGTGCAAGATGGAGTAATGCAGCTACAATATATTTCCATTGATGAATAGGTAGCTGACATCTTGACAAAATCTCTTCCTAATAAGAAGCTTGTGTATTTGAGAGATAAGCTTGGACTGGCTGATATATCATCCATAGTTGAGAGGGAGAGATAAACACATCATTCTTGTCTTCACTTCGTGAAGAAATAATGGAGGATTGGGTAAGCATCCGGTTTCAGATACTCTTTGAGTACGAGGTAGGGCATCCAAGGTAATAGTAGTCAAAGAGGAAATTCCTTGATGATGTGTTATTCCAAGATAGGAATTGTCCTAAAAGTACATACCCTATGAACACCCATGTGAGGTATGTGCCTTGAGATATAATGATGATTGTGTTTATTAGTCATTGTTCTCACCAGCATCGTGCTTTGATCTTGTGGAGAGATAGATTTGTTAGTCAAGGCCTTGCTATGTGACAATGTTGGTTGATATGATGCATAAAGCTAAACTAAAATGATAGTTTATTAGATGGCTTACCAATCTGACTCTTTTTATGAGATCTCTTCAATTTGAGAATGTCCATGTTCCATTATGAATATCTCCCTAGTTAAGAGGGAGTGTTGAAATGTGTAACTAGGTTCGGTCTTCATAAATATGAAATGTATTTTTTATTATTAGATATTGTTAAAAGAAAGAAAAATTATTAATTTTTTTTTTTGTAGCATGGGTTTCATGCTCAAGGTATTTTATTTAGAGGTCAAGCACCCATTGAGTGCTTCTAGGGATTTTCTAGGATCAAGAAGTCAAAAGAGTCATTGTCATATGAAGAAGACCCCATTAGACACATTGTAACTTGCAAAAAGAATTATTTTTGTATTTAAAAGTGTCAAAATACCCTCCAAGACCAAGTTGGCCTCATAGGGCATGTCATCCTCCTTGGAAGCCTATATAGAGGAGAGAAAAATTGACATCCTTTAGTCACTCACTCATTAGATCATCTAATTGAAGGAGAAGAAAAAAAGGCTAGTGAAGAAGGAAGAAAGACAAAGGACAAAGTGTTTGGCTTATTTCTCTCTCTCTCTCTCTCTCTCTCTCTCTCTCTCTCTCTCTCGCGTGGGAAGAAGGAAGGCTAGGTCTTCTTTTCTGCAAGGTCGAAGTTGAGGAATTTTCATAAAGAAGGTCAAAGGAAAGTCTATAAGATCATCTTCAAGCCCTAGAAGAAGAAGAAAATCAAGCCCAGGTCAACGGAAGCCTTGGAAGCCCTGAAACTGCTCACACATGTGGAAGTAGCAACTATTGTTGGGGCTGAAAATTTGAGACCTACATTGGAGGACAAAATTATGTAGCTGGGGGTCGAATTTTTGTTGTGAAAGAGATTTGAATAGGCTTCACTTGGACATAGGAAGCACATCATCATGAAGATTTGACTTGGTCTTGGAAGATATTGGTCTTGGTCTACATGTCTTGGAATTCGTCATTTGAAGGATCTATAAGAATAGAAGATATTTGTGGGTTTTCCTCTCAAGTGGAGAGGTTTTGGCCCTGGATTGCAGCCTACATCTTACGTTCTTTTGTATTGTTGATCTTCTTGCTTTTGGTAGTTTTTTATGATAAGAACAACATAATAATAAGGGGATAAGCTAATAATCAAGAAAATTAAAAATACATCATAATCAGTTATCAAGTTAAAGAGAAATCATACTAATAGTAGCCTATAGATTTATCGACACTCTTTTCCTCCTTGTCCATGTGAGTATGCTAGAGTGCCCAAAAGTTTGTTAGAAGGTTATCTCTCCTTTTTCCTCTATTTTCCCAAAGAGAATGCTAGAATGTTCTCTCTCAATTTTATTTTTCTTTTCTTTTCCTTTTTCTTCAATTTCCCTTGCATGCATATTCTTGTCTCTTCATCTTCCTTTTCTCTTATTTTCCTTTATTTCTTCAATTAATTGTCATTTATTGCCCTTTTTCCTTTTTACAATGCCAATTCCAATTTACATAGCCAATAAATAAATTATTGACCACAAGTGATGCCCAATGTAATGTTTTCCCCCTCCATTTAGCTTGGAATACGTGTCCCATGACATTAGTTTGATTTTTATTTTATAATTCCCATTTATTACATGGAATTTTCAACTTGAGTCTGTTACAAACCCCTCCCCATTGGGGTAACATCATCCTCGGTGTTCTATGACACTCATGAGAAAAAAAAACTCGTTGAAAACATGATAAACATATTGCTTATTGGAGCTTTATAAACACATCTCAATGCGGTATTTACAATGACACACACACCAAAATGCATTTGCTTCAACCAACAAAGAAAGAAGGATATAAGGCATGCATTTTATCAACCATCTCCCATATAGCTTCATCGGGCCCAAAGTACTTTTACTACACTTTAACTTTCTCTATTGCTTAGTTTCAAAGCATTAACTTTTTCTGTTGTAGGATGCATTAAGGCTCTGGCAGGAACTCTCTTTCTAGTTCCACTTGCAAACCATACCAATCAATCACATTATCAATATCTTGTACATGTCTTTTAAGCAATGAAACATGGAAAATGTCATGGACTTTCATTGATGGAGGAAAAGCAAGCATATATGTCATTGATCTGATCCTTTCAAGGATCTCAAAGGGTCCACAATATCAAGGTGACAACTTGGCACATGATCTTATATTCAAGGAGCTCTTCTTGGGATTGATACACAAGTACACATGCTCTCCAACCTGAAACTCCTTGAACACTCTATGTTGATTTTAATATCTCTTTTACCTGTCTTGTGTTTCCTTCAAATTCCTTTTGATAAACTGCATCTCCTGTGCCATCTCTCTCAACATATTTGGGTCAATCAACACCCTGCTAATTGGATCACTCCAACTGACAGGAGTATTACAACTCCTCCCATAGAGAGACTCAAATGGACTCATCTTCAAGGATTCCTAATACCCATTATTATAAGCAAACTACACCAGTGGAAGATACTTCAGCTCACTTCATTTGTTGATGCATGACATACATCCTCAACATATCCTTAAGGATCCTTTTAAGCCTATTTGTCTACCCATCTATGTGCAGATGATAAGTTGTACTAAAAGTTAGCTTTGTCCCCAAGCCTGCAAACAATACCTTCCAAACATTGGAAGTGAACTTGGCATCTCTATCTGATATAATTCTCTTGGTAACTCCATGCAACCTCACTATCTGCCTAATGAATATTTCATCCACTTCACTATTTGAATTAGTAGACTTTACTACAATGAAGTGAGCTACCTTGTTCAACATGTCAACCACAACCATGATGGATTCATGCCGCCTTGATGCCCTTGAAAATCCTGTAATGAAATCCATGGAAATGACCTCCCATTTTCATTCTAGAATCATATTAGGTTGCAACAAAACAACTAGATGCTTGCATTCAAATTTCAGTTATTGACAGTCCAATCACTTAGCAACAAACTCAACCACCTCTTTCTTCAATTTAGGCCAATAGTAGAACTTCTTAATAACTTTCAAAGTTTTCTGGTGTCCTTGATGGACTGAATATGGCTTAACATGAAACTCTCTCAAAATAAGCTTCTTCAATTCACTACTATCATGCACACTCTTGAATCTAACCAAGCCATCTATTTTGAGGTGGTACTCCTCATCCTTATCACCTTGTTACTGCAATATCTACCTTAGTTTCTTGTACCTCTCATCATGTTGGACTGCATGTAAGATTTTCTCCTGTAAATCTATCCCATAAGAGCCCATGGTTGAAAAATGATTCACTTGTACTCTCCTACCGAGTGCATCCACAAACTTGTTCTTTTTTCCTTTGATGTACTTGATTTCAAAGTCAAAATCACTAAGAGTAGTCAACCATCTGGATTTCCCTGTGTTCATATTAGCTTGGTCAAACAAGCACCTCAACCCACTGTGATCACACATCAGGATGAACCTCCTGCCAAGGAGATAATGTCTCCACATATTTAATGCATGGATGATAACTTCCTACTCAAGATCATGAGTCACATAATTTTTCACATGCTCATTCAACGTCCTTGATTCATAGCAAACCACCTTCCTTTCCTGCATCAGGACTCCACTAAGTCCTTCCTTACGTGCATATGTACAAACCATAAACTCTTTATCGAGATATGCAATATTCAAAACTAGATCATTGGTAAGCAATTGCTTCAACTGATCAAAGCTAGTTGCACACTCATCAATCCATTCAAACTTCTTTCCTTTCCTTTGCATTAATGTAATAGGATAGTCAATCTTAGAGAAAATCATGATATACCTCCAATAATAACCTACTAGTCCCATGAATGATCTGACCTCATCCACATTCTTCAGATGTGGTCACTCCATGATAACCTTAATATTTTCTAGATCCACTTCTATCCCTCCTTGGAAACAACATGTCCCAAGTAAAGAATTTGAGATAGAAAGAAGCTACAGTTGTTGAGTTTGGCATACAACTTATGCTCTCTCAACATTATCAATATCACTACTAGGTGATCTACATGCTCTTCCTCATTCTTTGAATAGACCAATATGTCATCAATAAATACTATCACCAACTTATCCAGCTAAGGGTGCAACACATTGTTCATCAAACACATGAAGGTTGTTGGAGCATTGGTAAGACCAAAAGGAACAACTACAAACTCATAGTGCCCATACCTTGTACAAAATGTAGTTTTATATATATCTTATTCTTTGATGTGCAACTGATGATATCCTGATCTTAGATCAATATTTGAAAATACTATATTTCCCTTTAACTGATCAAACAAATCATCAATCTAAGGAAATTGATACTTGTTCTTGATGATCACCTTGTTCAACTATCTATAATCAACACACAATATATGTGTACCATCCTTTTTCTTTACAAAAAATATGGGTGCTCCCAAAGGAGATACACTTGGCCTTATGTATCCCCTATCAAGCATCTCTTTAAGTTGCAACTTCAATTCCACCAACTAAGGATCAGTGCTCATCATGCATGGCGCCTTACATGTTGGTTTTTCTCCTAGAATCAACTCAATAAATAAATCCACCTCTCTATGAGAACACAGTTATGGAATATCTATAGGAAACGCATCCTGAAACTATTGAAAATAGGATACCTCCTCAAGAGTTCACCATCCTCATCATCCAACCCTTTGTCACAAGAAACATGAACTGCAAACAATAAACATCATTTTCTGCTAATATGCTTAGCTTGCATAATTGTAACCATCCTTACTAATGTAGGCTTATTCTTTCCTTGCAAGAATCTCTTTTCTCCATCCTCATCTAGGCACTCAATGTCCTTTTCATATCAATCCACCTCGTTCCTATGAATAAATAGTCAATCCATGCCCAATAGCATGTTATAAGCACCCCAAAGGAAACAAGTTCATGTTTGTTGTTGTAGACTTGCCATTAAGCTCAAATGCACAAGATCTCACCCAATGGTGAACTCTTTTCTTGGTCCTTGTAGCCAATTGCACCAACCAATATTATGCATGCACTTCCTTATCCAAACAAAACTGATCCACCGGGTTAATACTAATATATTTATAATTTGATATTGGATCAATGAGAATTGAAACAACTTGATCACAAAGCTTACCTTCCATTTTGATGATGGAAGCTTAGTGATCTACCTTCCTGTTATCAACTACTGCGTAGATCCAAGGAATGCTCTGACCTACATCCCCAACTATTTGTGCCTCCTGAGCACTATAGATTTGAGGCATGCCACCCTGATACAATGCACAATCCTTATTGCGATGATCTCTACCATAAATCCAACACTTCAAAGGTTCTCTGCCACTTCCTTTATTTTGTTTCTCCACAGGTTGAGACCTGTGTCCTTTTTTAGTTGCATTAAACTTCTTATGTGATGCCACATTTTCCTTCTCACCAGCATCCTGAGATACTCCTCACTTCTTGGGTCATTTTCCTTTAGTATTTTCATTAACTTCCCATTCATGCTTGAATTCAGGCTTGTGCTTTGGTTGTTCATAGCAATGCTTCAACTTTCTGATGCCTTTCTCCAATGACTGAGGCTCATCAAACTCAATCTGGTCTTTGAATGATAATGGAAATCCACTAATGAACCTTTAGATATTTTCTTTCTCATCCTTAATATAGGGCATGTATCTCAACAACTCTAGAAGTATGGTTGTATACTATTCATCTGACATGAAAACCATCTTGAGCTCATAGAATTCCTTAGCCTTCCCATCATAATATCTCTCAGATAGGTACTTCTTGAAGAGTCTTTCAAATTCTTCCCAAATCATCTTCTCTTCCTTGAAGCCTCTAACATGCTTAACATCTTCCCACTATATATCTACTTTTCCCTGAGACTAAAAGTAGTTATCTTTGCCTTCATATTCTCTAAGTAATCATGAAGTCTGAAAATTTTCCTCATCCCAAGTAGCCATGCTTCTACATCTTCTGATTTAGTCATCTCACTGTCAAGCACCCCTTCCCACCCCTCCTCCAATGCTTGTAGTGATGGTGATGGTGTTTCCTAGAAGTAGAGCTAGAATAAAGTCCATGTGTGATAGCCCTCTTCTCGGGTGTATCCAAGAGTCTTCCACTCTTTACTCTATCATCCCTATCCATTGTGTATATTTTCTGAGACCTGCTTCCATCTACCCCCTTAGTCTTTTATTCCTACCTATCTTCATGACTGATCCCCAAAAGTCCTTGCTTATGTAAATTTGAAAGGCTTTGAAGAATAATTGCAGTAACCTACACTTGCTTTTCTTGAGATTTTGCAAGCCTTTCTTGTGTTTTAATCAGCCTTTTGTTATCATATTTATAGCTTCTGATCTCTACTTTCAAACTTCTTATTGTATCTTCCAGGTCATGAGAGTCTCCCTCTCCATGCTACTCAACTGACTTCTCCTCTGGCATGTACAAAGAGTAATATGAACTGTACTCAACCATTATGCTCTTCATCTCTTAGCCTTCTCTTTTCTTACAACATATCAATATTAGATAAAATAAAGACATAATCAAAAGCATTACCTCAACTCACTGCTAGTGAGGATATTGTATCTGCACAATTCAATTCAGATTAGCATGATACATAATAATATTAAGAGCATATCAATTCATACATGAATCAAGATACTAAAATAGCATTAACAATAACATAACTTCCATGCATGCATGATAAACACATAGACATGTGTAATAACCATATAGATCTGCACAACATTTTGCATTTACCCTAAGGTCCAGCGTTGTGAAATTTATCTAATGCCACCCTATAAACACCTCACCCCATATTTACCCACTTTTACAAGCTCACGAGGGTGAACTTGAGCTTAGAGTTATTATGTATGACCCAAATTCCAAGATATTGTTATGGAAATGGGGTCTACATATTTGAATTTAATGCAACCTTCCTTGGACAAATGAGCACCCAAAGATTAGATAAATTTCACTAGTGACATTTCCCTGAGCTAGAACCACATTTTTCACCCACTTTGCCTCCTAGTCACAAACATGCAGACATGTTAGTGCGGCCAAAGGGTTCCAATTTCTCGCACAACTCCTCCTCAGTGCAGCTGTGGTAGAAAATTCCTTGTTCTGATAGTGTGGATAGGGATTTTCTTCCAGAATTAAAAGGCTAGCCTCCAAGCCAACTGCCCAAAACTTTGTCAGCAGTCTATTTAAGGCTTCAAACTCTATTTCTAAGTCTTTTTTCATGCTCAAGCTTACAAAACACATAACCATAATTTATATAAACACTTTGTAAACATAGTACATGTAAGTCATAATTGCATATCTATACATTGTTTCATTAGCTCATAAGAGAATCACCAAGAAGGCTTACTTCCCTCTCTTACTAGATGCACAAACACATATTAGATCATGCATTCATATAAAATAACCAAGGGCCTATTAAACCATGGATTAGAATCATAATAAGTGTACATCAAGTAATGAGAAATATACCATGCATGTAACCAACATTTAACTGAAGTGAAACCATGAAAAACCAGTCATATAATCACACATCAAATCATAACTTGTGCTCATTAATCTCAATAAGGAATATCACATACTAACATATGCGTAATTCCATCCAATTTAGGGACTTCCACATACCACCCGACCATATATTGGGACTAAATCAAATAAGTCTTCTAGCCAAATCACCTTTGTGCCATATTCCAAGCCTGAATGTGGGATCACATGGTATAAACCAAAACATAACCCAACAAGGAATTCAGAGGTTAAACCACCTACACCCTCAACCATAGTGATTTCACCTAAACCTGTCCAGAAATCACCAAAACCAACACAAGATTTGATGCCTAAAACTTTCTTTACCATACCCAGAGGATTTTCCTATCTCCACGCACTCGTTAAGGGCTTCCCGATGAAAACCATCTCCATCCCCAACCCTTGGGATTTTCTTAAGACCACCTTAACCAGGATCCAAAATTTATCGACAATCCAAATCTCAACCAAATAGAGAAACCACTACATGATGGCTATCTAGTAAATGGAAAGGCAAGGTTGTACATAGCTATCACTCCAGGAAAATCTCCATGTCAATGACAACAAACATGACCAATAAACCAAATGCATAAACCATGCATTCAAATCCTAGCAAGATAATCACACATGCAACCTATTACCTACAAAATACTCCTTTTGGTTGCTCTTTCCTTGCTTAATTTTATCTTTGCTTACAGTTTTCCAATCTTCTTCTTGCACTCCCTTGCCTTTTCCTTGCTTGCTTGATTTTATCTTCCTTGTGTCCAAGCACTCTCTCTCTTGGTGTAGTTATTCTCTCCTCTTTTCCTCCTTATCCAAGTAAGTATGCTAGAGTGTCCAAGAGTGTGTTACAAGGTTCTCTCTAATTTTTCCTCTCTTTTCCCAAAGAGAATGCTAGAGTGTTCTCTCTCCAATTTTATTTTTCTTTTCTTTTCCTTCTTCTTAAAGTTCTCTTACATGCATATTCTTGTATCTTCATCTTCCTTTTCTCTTATTTTTCTTTATTTCTAGAATTAATTGTCATTTATTGCCATTTTTCCTTTTCACAATACCAATGCCAATTTCCAATGCCAATAAATAAATTATTAACCACAAGTGGTGCCTAATGTAATTTTTTCACCTCCATTCAGGTTGGAATATATGTCCCATGACCTTGGTTTGATTTTTATTTTATAATGCCCATTTATTACATGGAACTTTCAACCTGGGGTTGTTATAGTTCAACCTTGAAGTTTTCCAACAATCTTGAAGTAAAGCAAAAAATTTGTTGATCCTAAAGTAATCAAATTTTATGGTTATAGGTTTGAAGAAGTCTATGCCATATCTTTGGTTGCATATATTGTTAAATATTCGAAGAAACCCTTACCAGTATTTAGTATGTAACAACTATTTAGAATCAGTATTTAGTATGGACTACAAAAGACCAATTGTTGTCATTAGATCATACATGTGTTTGCATAAGTGATTGTGGCAAATGTTGGATAGTGGTAGCATAAACAAGCCTTGTTAGGGTTTATATTGATTATAAGATAGTAGCAAACCTGATGATAGATTTGACAATGATAAGTAGCAGCGATAATGTGGCAGTATGACAAAAACCTTGTGTGACAGGTCCTTGATAACAGTAATGAATTTGATGATGATGACATTATGACACTTGTAATATATTCATATATATGGCAGTTTGTTTCATATGACTTTGATGTATGAAATAGTTGTGTTGGAAAATCTCTTGTGTAGCAGAAGCCCTTGTGTTTGTATGACAGTGATGATCTTGTTCACAATGGTGATGTTGTGAGAGTGACACTGATTGCATGACATTGACTTATGTGTAACTATAATAGTGATAAAAGTGTGGATTCTATTGATGAGGATAATCTTTGATGCATGACGGATCTCTTGTGTAGCACTAGCCCCCATGGTTGTATGACAATGATGACCTTGATAACAATAGTGACGGTTTTGACCTTTGTATTCTTGGCATGACAAATGACCTTGGTAGATGACATGTCTCTATGATGATGTGACAAAAGAAATGTTCAAATTGGAAACTAGGGTCAAACTCCATGTGGGTCATATTATTTATGGCAACTGATATTTTTATTGGATCCCTCTAATTGAGAAGTGTAGGATTGATCTATAGATCATCCGATTTCGATAAGTATATATGAAGTTATGAATTTATTTATGTTATGGACAAATTGTTAAGTAGACCAGCAACTTATGTAGGCTCAGAAGCCCAACAGTCATGTCTATTCAACCTCTACATTTTAGTATAAATAGAAGAGGACTTCAAGTCATTTCTACACACACTTGGATCTCTTCCTCTCTCTACTTGTCTTTGGGTTTTAGTAGGAGGAGAGATCCTAAGGAAAATCCGGAAAAGCTGGAACTACAGGAAAAGCCAGAAAAGTTGGAACTGCCGGAAAAGCTGGAAAAGCTGGAAAAGTCGAAACTACCAGAAACGTCGGAACTGCCGAAAAGCCAGAATAGTCGGAAAAGCCAGAAAATCTGAAACTCCCAGAAAAGTCGGAATAGCTGGAAAAGCTAGAACTACCGTAAAAGCCAGAAAATATGGAACTGTCGGAAAAGCCAGAACTGTCGAAAAAGCTGGAACTGTCAGAACTGTTGGAAAAGCCATAAATGCTTGAAAATATAGAAATGCTGGAAAAGCCAAAAATATTGGAAAATCTAGAAAAGCCGGAAAAGCCAGAAATGTCAGAACTGTCGGAACTGCCGAAAAAGCTAGAACTATTGAGAACTGCCGAAACAGCCAGAGCATCTATCTCCGAAGGAAGGCAGCATGATGTATGAGATCATGGGCAACATAATGATGCATGATGATATAAGTATAGGCAGCATGATGTATGAGATCATGGGCAGCATAATAAGTAGCATGATGATATGAGCATGGGCAACATAATGATGCATGATGATATGAGCATGGGTAGCATAATGATGAATGAGATCATGAGCATGGGCAGCTTGATGATGAATAAGACCATGGAAGATGCAGCATGATGAGCAGCATGAAGATGAGAGTAGCTCAGTCATCAAGGTTCAACACATGTGACAGTACAATAAGGTGTCACACGGTAATGTGTAGCAAGTAGACGAGATGCAGCACTATGATAGGTGAACGAGTCACCTTAGAGAATCAGTTGAAGCAATATGTCTTCAATTGATCTCATGCTGATATCAAAAGTCAAAGTGATTGACTTCTATTGTAAATGTACTATCTCTCTCACTTTCTCTGTTGAACTTTGAAGAACATAAAAGAAGAATTTATCAATGGTTTCCCCACATTGTGGGGTTTGTCCCTGGCTAGTGCCAAATCTTGTGTCCTCTTGTCTTGGCTTGTCTTCTGCGATTTATATTTATGTTCTATCTGCAGTTTACTTTATGTTGATGTGATTGCTAATATGGAAAAGAAATTGAAATAAATTTCTCTAGCATAGAACATACCTAAAATTAACATGGTATCAGAGGTGAGGTGAAGACAATGCCCAAGCAAAATTGAAAGAGCAATCACCAAAGACAATGGGGACAAGACAAAAGGATCAATGAGTTCCACATCTCTCTTCTAAGTTCACTAAAGGTGAAGTGGAAGCAGAGAATATTATCAGAATGGCACAGCGGAAGATCACTTCATTGGGAAGTTCAGATCTAAGGGTGGAAGGAAAGGCAGATGCCTTGGTTGCAATAAGTTCAGCCATCATGCAAAGGAGTGTCCAAATAGCAGAGACACATATCTTGATGAAGATAACAATCATTCTAGGGACATCTTCAATGATCAGAGGAATGATAAGTAATGCAGGTCGTCAAGGAAATGGTTGACTCTTCAAAGAAATCAAGGAACCCCAGAATCTCTTTTATGTACCTGATCGCAAGAAAAACCTGGTGTCCATCTCGAAAATGGAACTTTAAGGTTTTGGGGAGGCACTCATCAATGGAAAGGTATGTGTTTGAAAATAGATTTTTCAAAGATGTTTTAGAGTGCAGGGTTTTATCAAGTCCACTGGGGACCATTTCCATTGACTCAACACCGAAGGTTTGTGAGTCAGATGGTGACCAGGATACCTGAATTCAAAAAGAGCATGAAGGTACATGTCTGAGATGTACAAAAGGAAAATCTTATAAGGGGACCATTCCCCTCATGTAGCAGGTCCACAGGTTTGGAACAACCCGTGGAGTTTGAGATTCATGAATGGGAATCTCATGTATACAGGTGGAAGAAAGCCCTCTATGGCTTGAAGCAAAACACCATGGGCATAGTATGAGAGGACTGATAGATGTTTGATGAAGTTGAGATTAACTAGGAGTGAAACCAATCCAAACCATTACCCGAAGGTTGTGGATGATAGACATCTCATACTTGCACCTCATAAGGACGACCTATTTCTGACAGGTGCAGACCCTCTCATTTGTAGAAGTAAGAGGGAGTTGGATTCCGAATGTGGAATGATAAACTGCAAGACTGTGACTACCTCAAGGATATTAACTTTCAGAAGTTATATGTTAGTGATGTCGGACCAGATTTGGGAAATGCCTCTGAGTTTCATAAACTCAATCACGTTGATGTTCTTGGTGAACTTCTGTCTGGACATATGTTTTGCAGTTAGCATGGTGAGCTCATATTTGGTTGAGCCTCACTGGATTGGTGCCAAGAATCCTCTGAGATATCTTCAGGGCACAATCTCTCATGGATTGAGATACACTTCCATACATATGAAAATTACATGATTATTCAAATGTTGACTGGGCAGGCAGTGTGGAGGATCACTAGAGCACTTCTGAGTGCTGGTTCTCTTTGGATTCTACTTCGATATCATGGATGAGCAAGAAGTAGAAATCGGTTGTTATAAGTACCACCGAGACCGGATAAATAACTACGAGTATGACCCCGTATGAAGTTGCCTGGTTGTGGAAACTCTTCAGTGAGTACACATGATGAATACCACTATGATTCTCTATGACAACCAGAGGTGGGATTTGATTATTGAGGAATCCCGTATTCAATGATTGCTCCAACAGATAGACATCAGATACTACCTTATCTGGGATATGGTAAGTCGATGAGCAAGGAGGCTTCATCACACTGAAATGATGTACAAGTCACTACACTTTGTCAGAGCCCCAGGGAAAGATCAAATTTGTGATTTTCCCAAACGACTTGGAGTTGTCAAGAGACCCTTGTAAATGGGTACTGCATGTTGCATACATTGAGATATAGGAGCTCTGAGGGCTTGCGGTTCTTACTGGAGAAACATACGACCACAGGATGACTCACCCTCCCCTGGTGGTGCGCACCGGGACAGGATGATTCACTCTCCTATGGACAGGATGATTCACTCTCCTATGGACAAGATGATTCACTCTCTTATGGGACAAGATGATTCGCTCTCTTGTGGGACAGGATGATTCGCTCTCTTGTGGATAAGATGATTCACTCTCCTATGAACAAGATGATTCGCTCTCTTGTGGGACAAGATGATTCACTCTCTTGTGGGATAGGATAATTTGCTCTCATGTGTAGCAGGATGATTAATTCTCCTGTGAGGTCTGGATGATGTGTTCTCCATGACGATTGTGTAGAAGGATGATTAATTCTACTATGAGGTCTGGATGATGTGTTCTCCATGACAATTGTGTAGCAGAATGATTAATTCTCCTATGAGGTCTTGATGATGTGTTCTCCATGACGATTGTGTAGTAGGATGATTAGTTCTCCTGTGAGGCATGGATGATGTGTTCTCCATGGCGATTGTGTAGCTGGATGATTAGTTCTCTTGTGAGGACAGGATTGATTAAGTTCTCCTATCGAGGCATCCTACCCATGCAGTCTAGGACTCATGGGAAGTACCTCTCATCTGATCAATGAGCAGGGAAATGAGGATAGGGTCCATAGTAGTACTGATGGATGCATCATTGTATCTACTGTACTCCCTATGTTAGGATGACCTTCATTAATTTGGGATCATTGATACTGGTCTGGGACCAGTGGTAGGGGTTGTACCCACTATGACACTGACTTCGTGTCGATTGAGGACTGGTCTGGGACCAGTGGTACATACTCTAAGACTGACTTCAAGTCAGTAGAGTACTAGTCTGGGACTAGTGGTAGGAATTGTACCTACTATGACATTGACTTCAGGTCAGTTGAGGACTGGTCTGGGACTAGTGGTACACACTCTGAGACTGACTTTGAGTCAGTAAAATACTAGCATGGGACCAATTGTAGGAGTTGTACCTACTATGACATTGACTTCGGGTCGGTTGAGAACTGGTCTAGGACTAGTGGTACACACCCTGAGACTGACTTTGGGTCAGTGGATAATGGTATGACACATTCTCGCTCAATTCTTCTTCTTCATGGTTCAGCAGAGCTAAGTTGAGCAGAGCAGAGCTGAGAAAAGCACAACAAAGCCAACAAAGATGAGCAGAGCACAGTAGAGCTAGCAAAGCCAGCAGAGCTGAGAAAAGTAGAGCAGAGCAGAGCAGAGCCAATAGAGCAGAGCAAAGCCAATAGAGCTTAGCAGAGCTAGCAAAGCTAAGAAGAGCTAGCAAAGCTGAGCAGAGCAGTGCATGGCACTGATGGAAAAGATAGTACAATTGGACATATGGATTAGCGGATGAAGTTCTCCCTAGTTGAGAGTGTTAAAATTGGCAACTATGGCCAAACTCCATGTGGGTCTTACTATTTATGGAAGCTGATATTTTATTAGATCCCTCTCATTGAGAGGTGTAGGATTGATTTAAATATCATACAATTCCGATAAGTATTTATGAAGTTATGAATTTATTTATGTTATGGAGGCTCAGAAACCCAACAGTCATGTCTATTCAACCTCTACGTTTTAGTATAAATAGAAGAGGACTTCAAGTCATTTCTACATACACTTGGATCTCTTCCTCTCTCTACTTGTCTTTGGGTTTTAGTAGGAGGAGAGATCATAAGGAAAATTCGGAAAAGCTAGAACTGCAGGAAAAGTCGGAAAAGCCAGAAAAGCTGAAACTGCTGGAAAAGCCAGAACTGCCAGAAAAGCTGGAAAATCCAGAAAAAGCAGAACTACCGAAAAAGCTAGAAAAGCTGGAACTGCCGGAAAAGCCGGAAAATCTGGAACTGTCGGAACTGCCGGAAAAGCCGGAAAATCTAGAACTGCTGGAACTGTCGGAAAAGCCAAAACTGCCAAAATTGCTGGAAAAGTCGGAAACACCGAAAACTTTGGAAATGCATGAAAATCCAAAAATACCAAAAAAGCCAGAAAAGCCGGAAAAGCTAAAAAAGCCAGAAATGTCGGAACTGCTGAAAAAGCCAGAACTAATGGGAACTACCGAAACAATCGGAGCATCTATCTCTGAAGGAAGGCATCATGATGTATGAGATCATGGGCATCATAATGATGGATGATGATATGAGTATGGGCAGCATGATGTATGAGATCATGGGCAGCATAATAAGCAGCATGATGATATGAGCATGGGCAGCATAATGATGCATGATGATATGAGCATGGGTAGCATAATGATGAATGAGATCATGAGCATGGGCAGCTTGATGATGAATAAGACCATGGAAGATGTAGCATGAAGATAAGAGCACCTTAGTCATCAAGGTTTAACACATGTGACAGTACAGCAAGGTGTCACACGATAATGTGTAGCAAATAGATGAGATGCAGCACTATGATAGGTGAACGAGTCACCTTAGAGAATCAGTTGAAGCAATATGTCTTCAACTAATCTCATGCCGATATCAAAAGTCAAAGTGATTGACTTCTATTGTAAATGTACTGTCTCTCTCAATTTCTCTGCTGGCCTTTGAAGAACAAAAAAGAAGAGTCGATCAAGGGTTTCCCCACATTGTGGGGTTTGTCCTTGGCTAGCGCCACATCTTGTGTCCTCTTGTCTTGGCTTGTCTTCTACAATTTATATTTATGTTCTATATGTAGTTTACTTTATGCTGATGTGATTGCTAGTGTGGAAAATAAATTGAAATAAATTTCTCTAGCATAGAACATACCTAAAATTAACAAGAAATGACAACAATATTGAAGTATTCGATGATAATTGTTTTTTCCTAGCAGTGAACCTTGCTACATAAATGTTTGACCTTGAAATCCTTCACAAAGAGTTTATGTAGTAAAGAACGAAGGGCTAGGAGAGGTTGACATAAAGATATTTACATTGAGATTTGAAATAGGGTTGTAGTGACAATGATTGAGGCATTGACCTACTGTGGAAGTGACCTATTGATGTATGCAATGATAAGATGTTATGATGTCAATGTATGACATGACTTGCGAAGTTTTCTCATTGTGACAACGTCTCCATGAAAGTTGTGATGATATGGTGCATAACAGTGAAATGTATGGCAGTAGTAGTAGTAGTGACAACAACACCAGTAAGTGGCAACAATAGGAGCATTGGAAACAACATATTGTTGGAGTAGTAGTGGCAGCAGTGGCATTGAAAGGGGACAGTTGTAATTGAGACATTATCCCTGGTATAGGAGACCAAAACCTTTTTCAGGGAGCATTTTCTTCCTTCCAAATTTGCTGGTAAAACCATATAGGAATTATTTCACTTCCTTCCAATTAAAATGGTAAACTTTTATTATACATCATGTATAACCAAAGTAATTGTTGAGCGACAAATATTTTGTGTACTTTCTATGTGATGCGATGTTGATGTTTTATGTTTGATTAATGCTCTAAATAAATGAATTAATCTAACCAATTGTAAAAAGAAAGGGAAATATTGATTCACCTCCCTCTTGATATTTCCAACAATTGGTATCAAAGTAGGTCCTTCTTTGAATCTTAACCGCTTAAAGGCATATTTGTAGCATTTAGAGTTAATTAATGGAACCTGCAGTTGAAGATAAGATGGTTGATGGTCTCGAAGAAGATGTTAAATCCCTCAAAGATAAAATATTTAAATTGGAATGTGATAAGGATTTGGTAAAAGGCTAGTATAGAGTGTTTGTGAGGAAATTAAAGAGTCGAAGACCGAGAAGACAAGGTATTACAATAACTACAGATGGTTTGTACTTGAAATCACCCAGATTCAAGATCAAATTAATAAACAAAAAACACTAGAAAGGGATCTTGAGCTTGATGAAGCAAAGAAGGAAGTGGATAATCTCAAAAGCATGTTAGAAGAAGCAAACAAGCAGGAAAGCACCTTGACGAGCCAGCTCAAAGAAAAGGAAAATCCAAATAAATAGAACAAGCAGGATAAAGAACTTGGCAAGAAAATCACCACCTTGAATAGGGAACATTAAGAAGCCAGAAGGATTGAGGAAGTTGTAAGGAGCCAAATGAAGTAGAAGGAATAATATTGCATGAAACATGAACAAGAAATTGTCACATTGAGAGAAGAAGTGGAAAAGTTGAACAAAAATTGAGGAGTTCATGGGTCTTGGATGACATTATCAATTTTCATAGATCGCCACTTATCAGGAGAGGTCTTGGATATGTTAATGAGTCCTCATGCTCCAAAAAGAATAAAAACCTCACCCAAATGATGAAGAGCATCCACATGAAGAGAGACATCATCCTAAAGATGAAGAGCAACCACATTTCAAGGAAGAAAAAAAGTCTCAAGAAAGGAAGCCTCATGCCAAAAATGGACAAAATCCCAAAGTCAAAGTCCTACAAAAATCAACCAATGCCGAAAGTTGGAAGACCAATACCTCAAGAAATCAAAATGATGCATTCAAGAAGCCAATTCATAGAAATAATGGATATCAACAAATACTTGGATACTCTTAAGGGAAATACACCTTTAGGAGATCATCACCCTATACACCCAAGTATGCAAGTGCATTTCATGGTCGTTATCACACATGCTCTCACTATGGACATAGAGCTTGATATTGCGGGGGATATAACATGAGTATTTATAGAGGGTTTTATCAAAGCCCTAGAGGGATATTTTTCGAAATAAAAAACAAAATCCCATATGCCCTTGACAACAGAAGCTACAAAACATTTTCCCCATTACTCAGACCACATTTAGAGTGTTATCTATGCCATAATTTTGGCTATTTTGCATGAGATTGTATAAGTGGCTTGACATGGACTTCACGGAACCACAAAGGAAAAGCATTCACTAGGTAAGAAGATAAGACCACCAGGGTCTAGCAGAGAAAACATGCTTCACAATGAATTATTACACAATTGGTAGATGCATTGAGACAAGAGGAGTTTGTAGGAGAGCATATTGTTAGGGGGAGCCTATGTATTAGAAGAGATAATGTAAATGAAAATTTCATTGTCAAGGGGAGCCTAGAACAAATGATGTAGTTGAAAATCACATAGTCAAGGGGAGCTTATAGAGATGATGCAGTAGGTAAGCATGTTGTCAGGGGGAGTCACATAACTTGAAGAATTATCAAGGACATGTCATTCACCCTTTTCCATTGATGTGAAAGGGGGAGAGAATCTTGGAAGAATCAGGGGAGAAAGAGAAACGCATGATGCAACATGCCTTTTCGAAATAGGTGTGTTGACATCAATGACAAAGGGGGATATCGGTTAGTATGTTTTCATTGATGTCAAAGAAGAAGTAGGTGCAAGATATCGAGCAGGTGCAGGATGTTGAGTAGGTATAATATATCAAGAAGGTACAATATGTTGAGCAGACGTTGGATGTCGAGTAGGTGCAAGATGTAGAGTGAGTGTATATATCTTCATCGATGTCAAGGATGATGCAAAATGATGAAACCTTATCTCTAGGGTTTGGATTTCCTAGTCGATGCATATACCCTACACTTTTTTGAGGTTTTTGAATCACTTGAAGCATGATATCATCAATTTTTCCTTGGATACCATTTCTAGTGGATTCTTCTCATTGTGATGATTCTGTTGATATGTGGAGCATCTCAGGTGGCCTCACAGTTGGAGAGATATGCTTGGTCAAAATTGCAAACCCGAACTAGTGGTCCAAAACCCCAAGGGTTGATGATGTGGTAGATTCATTTTGGCTCAAAGGATAGTGATGTGGCAAAAACTAGATGATGTGGCAACATAGTATTGGGTAGACTATGTCACCCAAAGTTGATGATTCTCTTTGGCTCCAAGCATGAATAATGTTTCATCGATTATTATTGTTGCAACACACAATCGCACACATGGTACCTTTATTAAAAATGATGTTAAGGGGATTTAAAAATAAATTTTGAAGGGATTAAATTTGTGTCTGTTATGATAAAAGGTTAGAGGTTATTTGAAGGCAACATCAATATTTATTTTGGAATTAGTAGCTAGTGAGGGGTTTGTGGATTAAAATAAAAATTTTGATTTTTAATATTCCCTCCCTCATTAAAGTTGTCCCATAGTTAAGGGATTTAAATTTTAAATTCACATATTTTAAATGTCGATCTACACCTCAAAAGATGTATCTTGACCTATATAAAGGTGTGAATCCTCATTCACTTTGGCATGTGATAAAAGTATGCATTCCTCTTAAATTTATCATGGACCTGTGGAGAAGATATGTAATAGTTCTACAACTTTGAAGACTTTTAGAAGGGTTTTATTTTGTTTTTAATATTTGAATGGGATTTTTTTTTTGTTTTATTACAAGTGGATTACTGTGATTTGAAGTAGTTATTTTGGCTCAATGTTACCTATGATCTGCATTTGATATTCCACTACAACCTTCACCTGAAGATTTCTCAACCCTAGTCCTAGAACATATCAACGCATGAAGTCAATTTGAAATTTCATGAACCTGTAGAAGAAATTTGCAACCTAAATCTATGGTGAATGGGATACAATTTTATTTGTTCTTAAAACAAGAATACCAACCCTGTCTTAAGGAAAATTTTGGATCTGTGAATCTAGGTACATGTCTTAAGATGAATAGCCTTCGGCTCTCTAAGGGTTCTCTCCGTTGTGATAGTTGCAATACGAATTTGTGAATAGTTCCCTCTTCAATGACAAGTTTGCAATATGTTCAAGTTATGTCAACAAGGATATCACAAGTAGAAGCATGAATGGCAGTGAATCTTGTAGTGTATCATTTGCGGTCTATCTATAGGTCTGATGTGGAATGATCTTGATACATGTAGTTGTTTAATAAGGACCTTAACTTTGTGATGCCACTGCCGACTAGAACCAAGACGCGCAGGCATGTCACTTGCTGTGCGGGTGAAAGTGATTTTGTATCACCTTGGCAAGTAATTTTGAGAAACATTGAAGGTGACTTTTTCCCTCCATTAGGGCTTTGTTCCATGCTAAGCTAACCTTGAAGTTTACCAGCGATCCTGAAGTAAAGCAAAAAATTTGTTGATATTGAAGTAATCAAATTTTATGGTTGTAGGTTTGAAGAAGTCTCTGCCAAATCTTTGGTTGTATATATTATTAAATATTCAAAGGAACCCTTACCAATGTTTAGTATGTAGCCACTATCTAGAATCAATATTTATTATGGACTGCAAAATACCAATCATTGTCATTACATCCCAAATTTGTTTCCTTAAGTGATCGTGGAAGATGTCGGACAATGGTAGTATAGAGGATTCTTGCTAGGTTTTAGATTGATTATTTGACAATAGAAACCTCGATGACAGCCTTGACTTTGATAAATAGCAACAACAATGTGGCAGTATGACGGAAACCTTGTGTGATAGACCCTTGATAATAGTAATGACTTTAATGATGATGACATTATGACACTTGTAATATCTTCATATATATGGCAATTTTCTTCAGATGACCTTGATGTCTGACATGGTTGTGTTGGAAGATCTCTTGTGTAGCCGATGCCCTCATGTTTGTATGACAGTGATGACCTTGATAACAATGGTGATGTTGTGAGAATGACATTGATTGCATGACATTGACTTATGTGTGACTGTAACAGTGATAGAACTAAGCATTATATTGATGGGGATAATCTTTGACGCATAACATATCTATTGTATAATAGTTACCCCCATGTTTATATGATAATGATGACCTTGATAACAATAGTGATGGTTGTGACCTTTGTATTCTTGGCATGAAAATTGACCTTGGTAGATGACATGTCTCTATAATGATGTGACAACAGAAATGAAAACAATACTAAAGTACGCGATAATAATTGTTTTGACATGGTAATGAATCTTGCTACATAAATTCTTGACCTTAACATCCTTGACAAAGAGTTTATGTTGCAAAGAATTGAAGGGCTGAGAGAGGCTAATAGAAATATTTTTAAATTGAGAGCTGAAACAAGGTTGGAATTGTAGAAATTCCCACTGTAGATCAATAGATTATGCAATATAATAAAGCAAAATACAAGATGTACTTATACAACAAACTTGCGGAAGCTTAATCGATTATGAGCAAGATAAATAGAACACATACAACTAAGAATGAGAAAACAATCACACATGAACACAGAAAAATACTATGGGGAAAGCCTCAACTAAAAACCTCGATCTCTGTATTATCATACAAGTGGAAATATGTCAGGATTACACAAAGCTTTAGCTCACAAGATATCCATCTCTCAGTACAATCCCTCTGTTGCTCATAGACTATTAAAGGCTTCTCATAAACCTTCTCCTCTGCCCTCCAAGCCTCCTATTTCCTTGAGCAGTTTCTCCTGGGGTCCAATGATGCCACCTGTGTGAATTCACCTCTTACAACTCATCAAAACTCAAAAGTAATTGCGCAATCCTGAAGGAGATAATTCCTTCTGCATGGATGAGTTTCCTACATAGGAAAAATCCTCCAACTGATAGTACACTGTCCCTTCCTCTAATCTTAGCAGGGTCTCTGACTGAACTGACATGCATGAGTTATTTATGAGAGAATATTCAGTTATTTGAAGTGCAGCAATTATATGCATGCATGTATGAACTAACTGAACTCACAATTAGTTCAACAAACTATTTGAACTGATCTAACTGGACTTAACTCAATTAACTGAGCTAACTAATTACAACTCATCCTGATCTCCTTTAATCAAAGGATAACTTCCTCAATCAATGGAGAAACTGTTGCATGTCTTCACATAGAATTCATGTTTGATTTCCTACAACTAATTAACTCAAGATGAATTAATTAATTATTTTACAAAAATGTGCTAAGATCAAATTCGAATTTTACTTATCAAGTTTAGTTCAGGGACTAACTAAAATTGGAATCTATTCTAAAATACTATTTATAGCAATGCTATTTTTAGCACTTCCATTTTTCATTCCTTGTTGCTATGTCCAACACTGGTACCTGAAATGCTATTCATAGCAATATTATTTATAGCATTTCTATTTTTATCATTTCTTGTTGCCATTTTCAACAAGAATAGTGACAATTATTGCGGCATTGACCTATTGTGGAAGTGACCTACTAATTTATGTAGTGATAAGATGTTATGATGTCAATGTATGACATGAGTTGTGAAGTGTTCTCATTATGACAATGTCATCATGACATTTGTGATGATGTGATGCATAGCAGTGAAATATATGGCAGCAGTTGAAGTGCGGTAGCAGTGAGTAGTAGTAGTAGTAGTGGTAGTAGTAGTCGCAACAACAACAGTAAGTGGTAGCAGTAGGAGCAGGGGCAGTAGCAGGTTGTTGGAGTAGTAGGGGCAACAGTGGCATTGAGAGGGAACAATTGTAATTGGGCCATTATCCCTAGTACAGGAGCCCAAAATCTTTTTCAAGGAGCATTTGCTTCCTTCTAGCTTTGCTAGTAAAACCCTTTAGGGAGTCTATACGTCCTTCCACTAGTAAAAAATGGCTAATTAGTTACTAAATCAACGACTAAAATTTGCATATAAATGACCATTTTTCAGTTGGTGACCAACAGTAATTAATTTACAGTATCTTATAACGTAGCCAACTTTTAGTCGTTTTTAGCTTAGTCATTAATTAGTTGTCTCAATTTTATTGTCTAGCAGTATATTTAGTCATTAATTTGGTCATTAGTTTACTCATTGATTTAGTCATTAATTTCCATAATTAATGACAAAATATACAACAAAATATATTACTATATCATCATCCAAGAAAACCAATTAATGACCAAATAAATATGACCAAAATGTTCGTCATGTTATAAGATATTGTAAATTAGCTACTAATAGTCATATATATGCAAATTTTAGTCATCATTTGAAAGCAATTAATGACTAAATAAATGACTCAATTTCGTTGTGTTATAAGATACTGTAAATTAGCTACTAATAGTCGTATATATGCAAAATTTAGTTGTCATTTGTCACAAATTTATCATTTACAGTAGTCATTTATATTTTTTAAGTAGTTTCATATTCATTATATAAACGACTAATTTAGTAGTTTATATTCATTTCATTTCATTTATTTTTATTAATAATCATTATAAACAACTAATTTAGTCATATATTCATTTTATTTGTATTCATCATTAATCAATATAGACTATTAATTTAGTAGTTTTAGATTGATTTTACGTGTTCAGCATTAATCAACATAAATTAATTAGTATGATTTTGTGACTAAATTAAAAAAATGTCATACAATGTGCACTGATTCATCTAATATGAAAATGCAAAGTTACATATGTTAACTACAATACTAAACAATACCAAGTGGAACTATAAATAATTTCAACCACATAAATTATATTATATGGAATGTCAAGTATTACAATATGAGTTTTCAAATTAATATTGGTTGGAGTATAATTTACACATGAAATGTTGTTTCATCACTACAAAACAATATCATTGTGTTACTAAGGCATTGCAGGCGAATTCACCAACTCTGAAGACTTGACCATCAATCTCTATGTGTGTGTCTTATGCGGGATATTGGCTTTAAGGGTATCACTAAATCAGTTTTCTTCTCTCTATTTTTGCATTTATCACTCCAGCGTTATTGTTCTCCTCGTTCTTCAAATCATACTACTTACCATCAATACACAGTGCATTTTCTATAATAAAAAAAGGAAGAAGAAGAAGAAGAAGATACACAGTAGAGTGTAAGACATAAAAGACGATGAACACTAGAATATAAACTAAAGTATACTATAAAGGATTTCTATGACATAAACCTCAACATCAACAATGTTAAATCCATTTCCCCCCATAAAATCAACAAACTTGAACAAGTTTTCTTCAGTTGAGCGATAGTGGCCACTATGTGGCCAAGTGACCTATATAAACAAAGAAAATAAAATGTCACCATAGACAAAAACACCTTAGTAACTTAGTATTCAACCTTAAGGAAAAGCATAGGCACAATCATGCCATCTAAGTTACAAGCTAAAAATCTCAAGTTGTAAATAACTTGTGAAAATAAATAATTTGAGGTGTGATATTTAATCCTTATCATTTTAATTCGTAACAACATTTCATTCTCTAATGCATGAAATTTGTCGTATATAAACAACATGTTCTCAAATAACAACATGAAAGTAAACTTTTCTAATAGCCATGAAAATATTCAACACAAAAAATGTTAAAAGGATTTGAATCAATATCTTGTAATACTAAGTTCATCTTCAAGCTTTGGTTGTTGCTTAAATGGACATGATACCAAGTCTTTTCAACTTCATAGTTAAAATATGTTGAAATGTGGCAACAAGAATATTCCAATTTTAATTTGTCTTTGAATTAAACTTGAGAAGTAAAATTCGAATTTAGTCTCACCAGTTGCTTGAAAAAAATTAATTAATTCATCTTGAGTTAATTAGTTGGAGAAATTCAAGCTAGAAGTCTTTCTGAAGTCATGCAACAATTATCCCTTAAATTAAGGAGATTATCCATTAATTAAGGAGATAAGATTGATTTATATTTGAGTTGTAATTAGTTAGCCAGTTTACTGAGTTAAGTCCAATTAAATTAGTTTCAAACTGTTTGAGGAACTAATTGTGAGTTCAGTCGGTTCATGCATGCATTCATCCAACTAGTGTACTCCAGATAACTGAAAATTCTCTCATTGGTAACTCATGCATGTCTATTCATAGAAAGACCTAGTTGAGATTAAAGACAGGGACAATGTACTATCAGTTGCATGAGTTTTCCTATAAACAAAACTCATACATATAGAAGGAATTCATTCCTTGAGTATTGTGCAGTTTTATAGGGTGTGAGATCAGTGTGAGTGATCAGTGTTACACTTGGTAATAGTAGGATCACCCAAGAGAAACAACACAAGGAAATAGGAGCTTGGAGGGTAGAGGAGAAGGCTTATGAGTAGTCTATTTTGTCTGTGAGCATCTGTGAGGGATTATACTGAGAGCTGGCTAGCTGTGAGAGCTAAAGCTTTGTGTAATCCTGATATATTTCCACTTGTATGATAATACAGATAGTGGGGTTTTTAGCTGAGGCTTTCCCCTGAGTATTCTTCTGTGTTTCATGTGCATTTTGATTCTTCTTCTGGTTATATGTGTTCCACTTGATCTTGCTCAAATCTATTAAGCTTCTGCAAGTTTGATTGTAGAAGAAGATTAAAGTATTTTGCTTTAGTTATATTGCATTATTAGGTTAATCTACAGTCAGAATTTCTACATGGTATCAGAGCAAAGGTTATCAGAGTTGTGAACAATATATTGAGAAGAGAATTCAAAGTTTGAAGTTCAGGGTTGCAGGTGCAAAATCGAATTCTTATCATACTTCAAGGTTGGCCAATGGCGTTCAATGGCTTGAGACTCGAGTATGACCTGGATGGTAGCTCGAATTACATAGCATGGAAATCTCGCATGGAGGCTATATTGGAAGACACCAGCTTGAAGGAATTCACTGATCAAGAAATCCAAAAGCTAGCTTCAACTAATGCACAAGAGCTGGCTGAGTGGAAGAAGTGTGTGGCAAAGGCGAGATGGATCATCCTTGAGGGAGTTCGAGACCATATTGTCTCGAGTCCCCATGGGAAGGATACTCCATTTTCAATGTGGAAGACATTGAAGGACCTCTACCAAAACAGTAGCAACCAGAGGAAATTGGTGCTCAAGAATAAGCTTCGAAGAATCAAGATGGAGAAGGGCGATACTATTTCCACATATCTGAACAAGCTCACCACCTGCAGAGATGAGCTTAGCAGTGTGGGAATAACTACTATCGATAATGATATGGTGAGCCTCACTCTCCTCGGCCTTCCAAAATGTTGGAATAGCTACCAGGACTCTGTGAATGGAAGGGAGAAACTGTCGAATTGGGAACGACTGTGGTCGGATATGATGCAAGAGGAGATCATGAGGAGCACATGAGATGGTTCTTCATCAAAGAATGATGATGAAGAAAATCTGGCCTTAACAAGTAAGGCAAATAAAGGGAAGGGGAAGGCTTCCTATTCCAAATCTAATTCTTCTCATGGAGGAAAGAAGGGTGACAAGTCTAAAGTGAGATGCTTTAATTGTCACGAGATGGGACATTATGCAACTAATTTCCCATCGAAGAAGTCCAAGAAGGGATCCTCAAAAGGATCGGAAGGGGAGGCATTAGCCTCTCAGTTCGAAATGGACTTTACCCTCATCGCATGCATGGTGCCATTGATGGTGGGTTGTGTTTAGTATCTTGACAGTGAAGCCTCATTCCACATGACCAGTGATAAAAGTTTATTCAGTACCTTGGAGGAGAAAGACCTCAAGATGCGCATAGAGATGGGTGACGACGGAAAGTAAAGTGTTTTAGGAGTGGGCACGGTTGCTTTTCAGAGGGAGCATAGAGCTCCTCTCACCTTGACAGATGTGGAGTATGTGCCTAGATAGTGTTGAAAAGTTTGCAACAAGAAATGCTTGTTGAGAATGCAACAAGATGATGGAGCTTAGTGGAAAGGAGTCACCTTCACTAAGTGGGCCCGCAGGCTATTTTTGGCGCAAGTCTATTTTTAGACTATGTCTATTTTTAGACATATGGATCATGTCTATGGATTGCAGGTTGTTGTTTATGGATGATTGATCAAGTTTGAAAAATAGATGGACTTCTATTTTTAGATCACAGTGGAGTGGCTGCTCGGTCTAAATATAGAACAGTCAAATATTATTAGCTCATAATAATATTTAGACTATAAACTTTGTCTTATTCTCTTGGAGCACTTCAGGATGAGCTACGGATGTGGTACATGCAGATCCCAGAAGGAAATACGTGGTTACCTATGGGATGACTAATATTTGCATGCAGGACTTCAGTTAGAACTCAAGTGAGTTGAGTTTAGTGGACTGGAGGTGCAGTTGATGGAGTTGTGTTCAGTTTAGCTTTGTTAAACTGGTTGTATTTAGTCTAACTGGCAAATAGACTAGAGATGAGTTGGGTGAATTAGTTATTAATTAAATCACAAGTTATTAACTCATAATACAACTAATGAATACATCAGTTAACTCAGTTGCATGTCAGTGCATGTTCAGTTCAGCAGGGACAGGTGTTAGAGAATCAGATTGCTATCAGTTGTGACTATAGTTGTGCACCAGATCTTGCACAAATCAGGGGATTGAGTATGCCAATGAGTTTGCCACATTGTAGCTTGTTCTCATGTGATTTAGCCAAGGAAAGACGTGGCTGCCTTGGAATTATCACCGGTTCTTGGAGCAGGTATTGAGCAGCGGAGGCAGGCAAGCAGCGAACGAGATTTGAGCCAGTGATTGATTCAGATCTGAGCTGTATTGTGTGTAACAGAGGTGGAGATACTTGTGAGAAGTATTATGCTGTGTAATGTTACATGACTCAATCATTAATATACAGATAGTTGGGGTTTTTAGCGAGATGCTTTCCCCGGGATACATACTGTGTTAATGTGTGAATGCTCTTGATGTTTTATTGTTATTGATGCTGCTATATTGATGATCAACGTAGAGGAGCTTATGTATTGTGTATGTTTTCTACAATAGTACATGATCAGGATAATCTCTGTTGAATATGTGTTAAATTATTCAAAATTTCTACATGGTATCAGAGCTGGTTGATTTGTAGAAGAGATTTCTACAGGATATCAAAGCGAGGATTGATCATCAGATCTATTATTCAGGAAGGGACTACGTTTTATTTCTTCAGGCAGAGTTTGTAATCAGGCCAGGTAGCCTCTGGATTCATCCTTCTTTTGGAAGGTGAGATATCCGGTGAATGCCCATACAGTCGATCTCTGTACAAGAAATACTTCGTTCTCACGAATTTTTAGATCGGAAGCAGTTGAGTTTTTTGAGCTGGTGGAATGGCGCTCAAGGATAAACTCAGAAACATCTAAGTGTGAGAATGGAGATAGTATGCCCCAGTATCTCACGAAGTTCACCCAATGCTGGGATGAGCTGGGAAGTGTAGGGGTGATTGTCGATGATAAGGATGGTGAGTCTAGCTCTCCTTGGCCTTCCTAAGAGTTGGCATAGCTACCAGGCCTCGGTGAATGGAAGGGAGAAATTGCCAGGATGGGAGAGACTTTGGTTGGATCTTGTGCAAGAGGAGAATAGACGGTGCACCAGAGACAGTTCTTCATCTATGCATGATGAGGAGAACTGTGCCTTAGCAAGTAAGGCGAAGAAGGGAAAGGGGAAGGTTTCTCTTTCTGAATCCAGTTCTTCCAATGATGGGAAGAATGTTGACAAGTCGAAGGTGACATGTTTTCGTTGTCATGAGTTGGGCCATTATGCTACTAATTTCCCAAAGAAGAAGTCCAAGAAGGGATCCGAGGAAGGATATGAAGGTGAGGCACTTGCTTCACACTTTGAGTTGGATTTCACACTCTTCGCATGCATGGTTTCATCCATGATGGGAAGTGGTTGGTTTCTTGACAGTGGAGCTTCTTTCCACATGACCGGTGACAAAAGTTTGTTCAGTACTTTGGAGGAGAAAGATCTCCAGATACTCATAGGGATGGGTAATGATGAGAAGTATAGTGTCTCAGGGGTAGGCACGGTTATTTTTCAGAGGGAGCATGGAGCTCACCTTACCTTGACCGATGTCAAGTATGTACCAGGACTGAAGAGAAACTTGGTGTCAATCGCGATGCTGGAAGACAGAGGCTATGATGTAGTCTTCAGAGACGGAAAGGTTTTCCTTAGACACATCATCACTAGACAGGTGAAGCAGATTGGTTCACGGGTCAAGAACCTGTATGCTCTTAAGGTTCAAGATGCATGCAAAGCCTTGAGCAGCAAGGCAACTGATGGAGACTTGGTGGTTGAGAGGGAGGGTATTTTACCTCTCAACATGCAGAGCCAGAAGAAGTCTCAGACAATTGTGGAGGAGCCACGATTGGTGCAATAGCTTCAGGAGGTTGTGGAGAAGCCACAACAGGGGAAGCTGAGTGGAGATCGAGTAGAGACATCTACTCATATAGAGACCTCCAATAGCGGGAAACTTCGAGCCAGGTGGGCTGAGGGATCACATGCAGACATACCTCCAGGTAGGAGGTGGGGCGATATAGATTGATAGTCCCAAGGAGGAGGGGCAGGATCCTTGAGGTACCCAACCTCTTGGATGAGGCCTTGCTACGGGAGCCCCGATGTGGAGTAGCAGGAACTGACTGATTGGGTAGAGATAGATGCGGATGGAGCGGCAGAGAGAGCGACAGTGCGGGGAATCCCAGGACAGTGCATAGCTAGCACGCTGCAGCAATGCGAGAGGCACAAGTATTTTGCACAGTGCTAGGTGGCACAGAGAGGTGTGCAATGGTGCGAGATGCATGAAGATGTTGCAGTAGCGCAGATGTCAGAGAGGGAGCACTTGTCAGCAGCAGGTAGAGCTTCAGCATCAGAGTATGTTTCTAGCCCAACATGGAGGTCAGCTGGGAGGTGCAGTGCAGATGCAATGCCGGGAGATAGAACCAGCAGCAGCACGGATGCAGTCAAAGATCAAGGTGACAAAGGCTAGAGTAGTCAGATACTGAAGAGCACAGAGATGCAGAGTTTTCAGTTGACAGAGGCAATAGCAGTCAGAGACTTTGATGATAGAGCAAGTGGACCGGCCAGATGTATTGCATGCAGAACATTCTAGAGTTACAGGATCGGGTTGAGAGGAAGCCTTTCTTGTTGAGAGGGAGTGTTGAAAAGTGTGCAACAAGAAATGCTTGTTGAGAATGCGAAAAGATGATGGAGCTTAGTGGAAAGGAGTCGCCTTCACTAAGTGGGCCTGCAAGCTATTTTTGGCGCAAGTCTATTTTTAGACATATGGATCATGTCTATGGATTGCAGGTTGCTGTTTAGAGATGATTGATCAAGTTGGAAAAAAATAGATGGACTTCTATTTTTAGACCACAGCGGAGTAACTGCTCAGTCTAAATATAGAACAGTCAAATATTATTAGCTCATAATAATATTTAGACTATAAACTTTGTCTTATTCTCTTGGAGCACTTCAGGATGAGCTACGGATGTGGTACATGCAGATC
This sequence comes from Pinus taeda, assembly GCA_000404065.3. Classification (NCBI taxonomy): domain Eukaryota; kingdom Viridiplantae; phylum Streptophyta; class Pinopsida; order Pinales; family Pinaceae; genus Pinus; species Pinus taeda. The sequence continues at coordinate 11,150 of APFE030995357.1, read as the reverse complement.
CCAGAAGGAAATACGTGGTTACATATGGGATGACTAATATTTGCATGCAGGACTTCAGTTAGAACTCAAGTGAGTTGAGTTTAGTGGACTGGAGGTGCAGTTGATGGAGTTGTGTTCAGTTTAGCTTTGTTAAACTGGTTGTATTTAGTCTAACTGGAAAATAGACTAGAGATGAGTTGGGTGAATTAGTTATTAATTAATTCACAAGTTATTAACTCATAATACAACTAATGAATACATCAGTTAACTCAGTTGCATGTCAGTGCATGTTTAGTTCAGCAGGGACATGTGTTAGAGAATCAGATTGCTATCAGTTGTGACTATAGTTGTGCATCAGATCTTGCACAAATCAAGGGATTGAGTATGCAAATGAGTTTGCTCACGTATTTGCCCACATTGTAGCTTGTGCTCACGTGATTTTTCCAAGTAAATACGAGTTTGCTTGAGCCATTATCATTCATTCTCATGCAGGTATTGAGAAGTTGAGGCAGGCAAGCAGTGGAAGAGATTTGGAGATCAGATCTGAGCTGTATTGTGTGTAACAGAGGTGGAGATACTTGTGGGAAGTATTATGTTGTGTAATGTTACATGACTCAATCATTAATATACAGATAGTTGGGGTTTTTAGCGAGATGCTTTCCCTGGGATACATACTGTGTTAATGTGTGAATGCTCTTGATGTTTTATTGTTATTGATGCTCCTATATTGATGATCAACGTAGAGGAGCTTATGTATTGTGTATGTTTTCCGCAATAGTACATGATCATGATAATCTTTGTTGAATATGTGTTAAATTAATCAAAATTTCTACATTCTGAGCTTAGTCTCCTCTGCAATTTTGACGAACTCACCAAGGCCATTACCAATATCTTGTAGTGTAGCCTCATCCCAATACTCTAGAGGGAGGGAGTAGAGGCGAATCCAAACTGGTGCCCAACTAAGATCTTCTTTATTCGGGTTAAATCTTTCAACCCAATCTCTAAGATACAGTCCAACAGCGTTGAAGAGATACGACCCTCCATTAAGGATTATGTTCCTATCCTCTAAACAGTTGAAAACCGCCGTGAAGCGCTTAGGGCCCAACTACAAGGTTATATGTCCTTTCGGCTTCCATTTGGCTGCTATCCACCCCTACAATACTTTTTCTATGGGCCAAAAGCCAATAAACTTCTCGATCAAAGCATGATCCTTCATATATTGGATTTGAGTGTTAATCCTACAGCTTGGTAGCTCAATCTTTGGCCTCGTGGCTGCAACTGGCTTGCATGTGGTCGAAGTCACTTTGGGATTCTCGTTAGCTTTTCTTTGTCTATTTGTGAGTTTTGTCCTTCTTCCGTTTCCCGCTGGACAATTTGTTTGCAGGCTTCCTCATGCATTGGAGTATGTTTGTTTTCATTTGGGGGAGGCTCTGCGTCCTCCTCCTGAGGGAGTCTCATGATTCGCACGCCTCCCTTGTCCCTTATGGTTTGTCATGTAGCTGTAAGAGTTGGCAGAGTTACTGCAAACTTTGCAGGTTTGTCGTAGCAGAATAGTCGTAAACCCTAAGCTGCCATGAACACCCCCCACAACCTCCAGTCCGTTCTTACATTTATTATATTACCTATGGCTCTATCATATCTTTCTCTTTGAGTCTATCCCAACTCAAAGGTGTCTTACATGACCTCTCATACAAAAAAATAAAAAGGTACCATTTTGATGGAAATTTAATAGCTGATGTCTTAGTTACTTTAGATTTTTAAAGTTGATATAAAATTATGTTATTTCACATTAACGGGGAGATATTTTATTTACCGCTCAAAGTGAGGATGAAATATTTATACTACCTCTTGTGAGTTGTGGTGTGAACAATACAACACAATGAGAGTGACATTATTGATATTTATAATGTTTTGAATTAAAACTATCCAAATAGACATATAAATTTATTTTATTTTATTTTAAAAAAAACATGTGCCAACTTAATGATGAAAATGAAAAAAATTACACATAAATAATAAATACTATTTAAATAAAACAATTAAACAATTTTATGAAAAATTTATTATTTTTTTTTAAATTAATAAGTTTTTTTAAATACAAATATTATTTTAATAAAAATTCTAAAATAATCATTAAGACATTACATTATTGATTAATAATTAATCATAAATTTATTTATATTTTATCTTTTTTTTGTAAACCTAATTTTTTTGATTAATTATACTATTTTTTTTTAATTTTAAACTAATTTATATTTTCAAAAAAAATAGAAAATCATAATTAGTTTACCAGTGAGTGAAATTGTGAAAGCCTGAATTAAGTGAAAACATTTACATTAAAGTAAAGCTTGCTACCAACAACGAGTAACGTGGGATGTGGCCATCTGGTTTTGAAAAAACATATATCCCTCACTTTTCACTCTACCACTAGTAACAAATGTGATAAGAAATATAATTTGAATAAAACTTTTGATAACGACATTGTTGACATTGCATAATTCTGGTCTTTACATAAAATTACAGTGCCTTGGTGGTGCAGGAGCGCTGTACCAGGTACCTTGAATTGAATTTATGTCTCCAGTTTTTCATTATACAGGGCGACGACAATGACAGATGTCCGAACTATTAAACCTCGACATGATGGCTTCCGGTTAACAAAGTTTTCCGACGATAATGAACTCCGACCATAAATGTTAACGTCTGTCTCTGTAAACGGAGACTGAGAAGTGGGCCCAAACGGCCACTTAGGTAGGCTATGAGACGCTGCAATCGAGATAAGGGTTGCCGTGCCGTGTCGTTTCTGTGGGGCCATTAAAGTTGGAGAGTCCAATAGGGCGAAGGGGCCAGGTTTCCACTCCACGTTCATTCGTTAAATAAGTCAATAAAAGTGCTCAGTTGGCATGAAGAGTTGAGATTTATTAGTATAATTATATATTTTTTAATCTAATTAAAAAATCGTCACTTGAATTACTTATTATTATTTATTTTTTTTGATTTTTTAATTTAAATAAAATAAATCATTACTTTAATTATTTAATATATTTTTTCTATAAATTAATGAGTTAAAATAAATTTTTAATTTTTTTTCTTATTTTATAATGTGAAAATAAACATGTACATTCATATACATTTATAAAGTATATTAAATTTATTGTCATTTAATTATACTAGTTCTCTAGCTCCTAAGATTCTGGGACGTGGTGACATTGTTTTGGCAAGTAGTGTTTGGTAGACAGCACTCATTCGCTGTATGGATCCCAACTCAGTAATGAAACCCAACCGACGATTGTATGCCGCAGTGTCAGGGAAATTATAGAAAATTTAACAAGATTTTGATAAATCAGGGATTTTTTATTTTCGTGCTTCAAAATTTTAGGTGCTTTTGGGTGTTTCTGAAGTTTTTAATAGTGTTGATTTTATTTCTACTATTAAAAAACATGATTAAGACTATAAAAATTTCTTAATATTTTTACTTAAATTCCAACTATTTTTACCATCCAAACAATTCCTCGACACCTAAATAAACAACTCCATTATCTCGCCCGCCCCTTCTCCTCAGAAAGAAGTCTTCGCTTCTCAGATTGTGAAACTTGGGACAAGAATGGATCAGCACCCGTTATAAGATTGTAATGGGCCATCGGGAACCGCTGTGATGATGCAGAGAAATAATATAAAATTGGCCAGAAGTCTTAATCCGATTTTTAAATTGTGATTGGCCATTGAAAATCGCAATGAAATGGCCGAAAAATATTATAAAAGGAAGGGAAAGGGGAATGATTCTTCGCCACTGAAGTTGAGAAGTCTTTAGCGTTGAGAATTCCATGGCTTCAGCAGAGGTGGTATACTCAAGGTGTACGCAGATGGTACAATTTTTCGTGTGGAGGATCCCGGGATGTTCGTCGAGGCTTCTCTGCAAGGAGAAGGTGGGGTGGCCAGTAAAGACGTTGTGTTGAACGAGAAGCTGGGATTGTGGGTTCGACTCTACTTGCCCTCTTCCCACCTCCAACAACAAACAGAAAACCGCCGCCTCCCGCTGATCGTCTATTTCCACGGTGGCGGTTTCTGCCTTGCCTCTCCTGCCGTGCCATATTTTCACGAGTTCTCTCTCAAATTGTCGGCGACTGCAGGTGCGATCGTTGTCTCCGTGGCTTACCGGTTGGCTCCGGAGCACCGCCTCCCCGCCGCCTACGACGACTGCATCACGGCACTCCAGTGGGTGAACTCACATGCGGGAGACGGAGCAGACTTGGAACACGACCCGTGGCTCGACTCCCACGCGGACTTTTCCGCGGTGTATCTGATGGGAGACAGTGCTGGTGCCAACATCGCACATCACGTTGTGACGCTGCGTGGCGGTTTGGAAGCGTGGAACCCCATTACATTGAGGGGATCGATACTGGTGCAGCCCTACTTCGGCGCCGAGCAACGCACAAGGTCGGAGAGCGAGTGCCCGCGTGACGCGGTTCTCAATCTGGAGTCGAATGACGCCTTTTGGCGGTTGTCTCTCCCGGTGGGCAATGACAGAGATCATCCATTCAGCAACCCTTGGAGCCCCGGAGCACCAAAGCTGAAAGAAATGTCGTTGCCTCCGTTGCTGGTGGTCATCGGTGGAAGAGATATGCTGAGAGACCGCGGCCTTGATTATTCGGAGTCGTTGAAACAGTGCGGTAAGAGCGTGGAGGTTATGGTGGCGGAGGAAGAAGAGCACGGTTTCTACGCTCTCAAACCGGACTGTCCCTCTTCTCAACGCTTCATGGAACGGATCTCCCATTTCATCTCCTCCTCTCGTTTAGAGTCCGCGATTCATATTAACCACGTTGCCTGATAAATCGAGACAAAAAATTTCAGTACTATGACTTTTCAATAATAATATATGCTATTTCTCGATAAAAACATGTAATAATCCCGAAATTAATAAAAGTATTTATTCAAGTAGTTGGTTTTTTTTGTTTTCGTTTGCTTTTTCCCTTACTTTTTCCTTTCATCTGTTATTATGCTTTTGAAAGATGAATGCGTTGATTTCCGATAAACTTGTAAACACATGCATAATTTGTTTAAAATCCATAAAATAACACATTTTGGAAAAAAAAAATTAACTGCATTTGGTAAAAGAAATTCTAATTGATTTATCAAAAAATTAATTCCTACTTATTTGGTATATTGAATGATGTTTTTTATGATTAATTGTGTAATTTGTTTAATTGTTAATTAATTGGATGGAATAGATTTAGTCCCGATAAAATAATTCTTACTTTAGTATTTAGTTGAAATATTTTCTCAATTAATTAATTATATGATTAAGATAAAATTTCTATCTAAACCAATTGCAATCAATCTGGATCTATCAGAGCCATTGATGTTCAGTAATTGATGTGGAGCGAAGCTGGTATGCAGCCAAATCTTTGATTTACGCTACGTTAGGATGGCAAGGATAAGAAAAGAAGAATTGATCGATGAAGGCATAGCCTATAGCCATTGATGTTCAGTGATTGATACTGAGGGAACCCAGTATGCAGCCAAATCTTCCATTTGCGCTATGCGGATGCGTGGCTCGCACATCGTTCTTTCTGCCCATGTGCAGAACAAGTGCCACTTGCAATAACGAGAAGAGTGGTGTGAACGATAGCAATGGGCGACATTGCAGGAAGAGGATGTGTGTGACGAATATTGAGAGCACCGTCCTCAACCTCTTGCAGTTGATGGTAATTTTTTATTTAATTGTAGATTTGGAATTCTGAGAAGTCAAAGAGCTAAATTCAGTTGAGATAAATTGCTAAAATATAGCATCCAAATAAATTTAGCACTATACTCAGATCGAAAATTTCATTATCGAGATGTTGATTGCTTGAAGTCTTCCAGATTGATTAAGAGATAGCTCACAAATATAGAATCCGATTTTTATTCCAATCTTGGGTTAGATGTCAAAGCGCCTCCCTGCTGGCATGCTTTATCGGGGATCTATAAGAAGATAACAATCAACCTTATTTTAATGGCCAGAAAGGGATCTTTGTTTGGTTCGATTGCGTTGGGCTTCGGTGGTTTCTTTATTCTAAGACTATTATTGGGGACCTATGGAATATTGGTATTATTATATTATTTTTAAATAGGAGAAATCTGTGTGCAGAAATGTATATGATAGGAATTTTACAATCAGATAAAGAGGTTAAATTTATTTTAGATAGATATATTTTATAATTACACGATTCTTTTAGATAAATGATAAGTACAACAGTTGGTACCTATGTATCTCAGGTGGATGGGAGCTTGTCCATAAAATGACTAGTAGTTTAGTTGTTCCAAACATGTGATTGATTGTGTCTCAAGCAACTATTTTAAGAGATCTAGTAGTGTTAATTTCAATATGGATAGTTGTCTAGATAGTTTGACAGTTTAGTTTTGGATCGAGAGAAGGATTCCTCATTTGTTGAAGACGTGGGAGTGGTATTCTAATGAGTTTATGCAACAACCGTTGTTTAGTAACTGAATTCAAGAGATCCGTGATTCGGGAGTTCAAGACTACACCTTTACAAGGGTTATGAGACAATTTGATGGAGTTCGCTTAATGCGATTTGAATATGTTTTAAAAAGCTAAAAAACATTGAAGACATGAAGATGAGATCAAAGACAAGTACCTTGGAGATTTAACTCCTAGTTGTCTTGTGCATATTGAATGACATTCCTTATCATTAAATGTTATTGTTGTGTGATTTGTTAATTGTTAACTAGTTAAATTAAATAAATTTAATCCATGTAAAATAGCTCCTACTTTAATATTTGATTGAGATATTTTCTTAACTAATTATTTGTATAATTAAGATAAAATTTCTATTTCTTATATTTATAAGTGATATTTAATAAAATACCAAATAAATACGATGTGATTTTTTTGTTCATTTGAAAAAATGCAGATTCATGACGTCATAAAGACATGGACCCTGGTTCCTCACATAAAAGTGCACCAGTGCACCACAATTCAATATTTTTATATTTGTCGGTTATGGCAATTCAGTATTTTTATCGTTTGGCTTGTTCGCATAAGTCCATGACAATTAAATATTTTTACATTCGTAGGTCATGAGAAATCGATATTTCATTTGGGTTCATGAGGATATAGGGTACGGGCACTCTGGTTTCACACTTAGTTTCATTGGTTAATTTTTGTTAAGTAACAAGTAACTTGTACACAATTTTGTTTTGTTTGTTTTATGGATTATAGGGAGATGTAAGAAATTGAGAGAGTTTTTTATTAAGTATAGTGAGACTGTTGATTTATTATAATTGGATTTTATTTTTCAATATTCTCAAAACCGTAGGAAAATGAAGGTTTGGGTATTATTAGAATTTCATAATCACAAACACATTAATATAGAAAAACAACCAATTGAAATATCAAAATATATTATATATATATATATATATTTAATTAATTAATTATAATTATTAAATAATTTAATTTAGATGGAAAAATAAAATTTAATTCCCGCCATTTCAGAGGTAGATCCACTCCTCCTGTCCATGGGTCTCGCACTTCCAATTTGGTCGATATCCCGATTCTCGACATGTCATCCCCTCCTTCTCAGCCTCTTAGAGCAGATATGGCTGGCCCTTCTGCATCATGATGGACATTCTTTCCTTGAACATCCGCGGGCTAGGCGCTGGCCCAAAATTCCTTGCGCTCAAACATTTACTCAGATCCGCTCGGCCCAAATTGGTATTAATTCAGGAATCCATGTAAATTACAATGTTTTTCAGTAAATTCAGTATTATGAAAACATGTAAATTACAATGTACCTAAAAAAAATTCAGTATTATGAAAACATGTAAATTACAATGTACGTAAAAAAAATTCCAGCCAACAATTCCAAAACCACTAATAATTACACAAAGAAGCCTATCCGATTATGCACGACAGATTCATAACCAATTGTCCTTATCTATGCGGATTTGGCATGTAGCGTAATATGTACATATATGGATTCCTCGTAAATTTAATTGAGTGTGAAGATTATAGCGATGACTTGTCATTTCTCCTTATTTGAGTGTGAAGATAATTGGAATGCTTTGCGTTATTCGTTGAGAACGGATGTAAGATTGTTACAGGAATTTGTCCGGAAAGAAATTACACTCGCACATTTTATATATATACCTTTAAAATTAAGATATGTTACGGAGATTTAATAGATTTTGAATTATGAGAATGTTGAATTATGAGAAAATTTCTTATCAGAATAATAATTTTGAAATCACTTTTTAAAAATAAATATTATTTTTAACCATTTTTCATAATGTTTATTTATATTTTATTTATATATATATTATATATTATTAATATATATATATATAATTATAATGTTTATTTAAATCACCATTTTGATAGTTCTATATTGGTTTTTATTAATATTTAAGTTCACTAGCACACCACTTTAGTAGATATAGTTAATAACGTTATGACAAAGTCTGATGTGTATTAGTTCTTAATGTAAAACATTAAGCCTATAACACCATCAAATTACATATAATTAACTATATAATATATATATAAATCTAATAAACTATTTTATTTTATTATTATTAAAAATAATATTAATCTGTGGTTGATTTAAGGAATTTCTAAACTTCATTTGTATATCCTTGGTTAAATAATAATAATAAATAATATTCACAAAAACAGATAATTTTCTATTATATAATATTAATTTATCTTAGTCATATATTAAATAATAATTATTTCTAATTTAATATTTATATAATTTAAATTATTTAATATATATTAATTACTAATAGCAGTAATATAAATTAATAATAATGATCTTAAAAACTATAATTGTATAGTAATAACAATAATTGTTTTAGTAAATGTGGTTGATATATATGGAAGGCTTGATAAATAATTAGTTCTCTTTAGTGAGACTTTTTGGAAGCTTTTTTGATGGGGTCTTTCCGTCTAATTTCTCTAAAATGCGGCACGAATTTATTTATGTGGGTGACAACAATGGAAGTTCCCTAGGATTTTTCATGGTGCTGAATCCATATATAGAGTCAAAAAACTAGTTTAAATAACGCAAATCAAGATTTCACCTCAAATGTTTCCCTTCAGGAAAGTCCAAACGTACATTTTTTAAAGGCTTAATAGTAATAATAATAATTAATTAATTAATTAAGTAATTAATTAATTATTAACGGATAATATATAATTACTTATTTTTTCTTTAAACTAATTTATAATAAATTAAGTATTTTATTTATACTGAAGTTTGGTCTCACCGGACGTTAACCATCATCATAAAAAACAACAACATTAGTAAATGTGGTTGATGTATAAAAATGTTTACGGGTCAACTTTAACTTGAGAAAAAGAGGAATTACACATCTTATTGCAAAATGGGCCATTTTGCTAAATAAAATTTACTTATATATTAATTTATCCATCTAATTAGAGTATGAACTTATAATGTCAAATCCTAGGAAATTGGTGGGCCGAGAACCCAGTGGCATGAATCAAATTTAACTTGAGAGAAAAAGGAATTACACGTCTTCTTGTAAAATGGACCATTTTACTAAATAAAATTTGCTTATATATTAATTTCCTCATCTAATTAGAATATGAATTTATTAGAATTCAACTTTAACTTGAGAAAAAGAGGAATTACACATCTTATTGCAAAATGGACCATTTTGCTAAATAAAATTTGCTTATATATTAATTTAACCATCTAATTAGAATATGAACTTATAATCTCAAATCCCTAGGAAATTGGTGGGCCGAGAGCCAAGTGGCATGAATCAAATTTATCTTGAGATAAAAAGGAATTACACATCTTATTGTAAAATGGACCATTTTACTAAATAAAATTTGCTTATATATTAATTTCCTCATCTAATTAGAATATGAATTTATTAGAATTTGAATAATCTCAAATCCTACTTGGCATAAATCTATTTTATTTTTTATTTTTTAAAAGTCATTGTAACCTAACAAATGGTAAGACACTACATTCGCTGAGAAGCATTTAGACAAAGCATATGCTTGAGAATCAATCTAAACCGTCAATTAAAAAGATCAATAGATCCTCATCCACCTTAAGTTGAAGTAGAAAGCCTTCAGAAAATATTATAAATCTTAATACAAGATCCAATATTATAAGTCGTAACTATAAAATCTATATTATAAACTCTAATATTAAATATTTGCGCTCTCCATCTAGTATGGTAGCGATGTTGTAATGTAATGTTTAACATTTTGTCCAAGTCAAATTACATAGAAATAAAAATTAAATTAAATAATAATGTAATGTAATGTAAAGATTTTAATTGGGTCAAAATAAAATAGAAATAACAAAATAAAAAACCAACCCAATAGAATATCCTATAATAAATAATACAAATAAAAATGGCCCATGGTATTGACCCATGGTATTCATGTGCAATGTGGCCTATTTAAAGGGAGAAATTAAACCAACCTAGATCCATCTTAACTCAAGATCTACCAAGTGCGAAGAGGAATCAAATCTCTTTTCACTCTAAAAGGGTTTTCTGATATCAAAGAGATTTAAACCATCTTTGCACTTAATAGATCCAAATTAGTTAAGATTGATCTAGGCTCTTAATATATCAATTATGCATTAAGTTTTTTTTAAATATTAATATATATTATAGATTCCCGGGATGCGGGTGATTAATTTGAATTTAATGAAGATTAGACATGAGGACAGCAGACGGCCAAGCCACATGGCCACCTGCGTCCCCATCCATGCCAATTTATGGTGAGCCACCGTCAACCTACAGGCGCCATTAAGCTTGTGCTCAGGTTGAGACGCTCGCGGCAGACTTAAGGATATGGCTTTTGCAAACCTAAAATCATTCACCCTTCCCCACTAAATTGCTCTTGCCCCCCTGATGCTCCGGAGCGGATCTCTCGCACGACAATAGGTAGGCGTTGTTGGCTTCTCAACTGTGTTGATTTGGGGAACGCCTTCCATTTCTCCCATACTGTTCATAGTGCTCTGAATTCTTCTCAGAATACCATTGTTCGTCACCTGAATGGCTTTATCAACTTTGCCTCACCCTCTGCAATCAGTGCTAATACTATTGTCATCTTGACCCATGCCATTTATAGCCATCCTGCATAGAGAGCCACGTCTCATCTTTGCCACCGGATGCACAGCAAGAGA